>PVJX010003951.1:0-101283 GCA_004027295.1 Dolichotis patagonum
GGATAGCGACAGACGAGGCCACCATTTTGGGTCCTGACTTTAGACCTCAGAACTGTACCGGAAAGTGAGAAAGAAATTACTGTAGAGATCCTCTAGCGGCAGCCTGCTGGCTTGCGCAGTACACGCCCCCTGGGGCAGCGTACTCTGCACTTCGGAGCTTGGTAGGGCAGTACCCTGCCAATCAACAAAAGCTGCAAGAAAGTTTTTTTCGGACTATCTTCAAGTCCCTGGCACTGTAAATCACTTTATATAGGGAGGAACAAGGATTGCTTCTTAGTTCTGCTTCTGAAGAGGTCGTTGGCCTGTGAAGAGTGGGCTGGACCAGAGCTGGCTTTTAACCTGGCACCTGGCAAAGCCTCTATTTGCTGATTGCCTAATGGCTAAGAGGACTGCAGGACTGGAAGGGACCCTGCACTTTGCTGAGTGATTTATACTTGTTACTAATCTTGCGTCTTTGCTTTCAAAATGTGGGTCATGGAGTTTCCCTTGTGTGTTATCTATGTGCATATCTTCTACATCTGTCCTACTTCTAATGGTCATGGCATTTTACCAACTCTGTGACCTCTGAGCTGCATTCCATACAGGTGTAAAAATAGCCAAATGGCGTTTTTATGCTGGGCTTTCATTTGGCTCCTTTAAGCAAAGGCCAGCTCCTGGATTTCTCTCCTTTTTAAAACTTTTTTCATAAGCTATCCATTCTAACTAGTTTTCACCAAACTTAAGCTGTGGACCCCTTCCAAGACCTTGTATTTGGTTTTATATGCACAATTTTATGTGCTTATTGTTAGAAAACCCTGGAAATATGTTAACTCTGTTTACCTCTACTCCCATTCTCAATAGCTTTCCCAAATAAATCTTTTTACCTAGTTCCAAATGTTCTCATATCCTAATGGCTCTTCATCATGCAAACCCTGTAGCTCTAGATGCTTTTATATTGGTTCTATAGAGTACTATGTTGTTATTTTGTGCACGAAGTTTAAGGGTAAGAGTAGCTAATTCTTAACCCTTACAAGAAATGAGAAAATTAAGGCTCGGTGAAGTTAACTGATTTGCTAAAGATCACTCAGCTAGAAAATGGAAGTGCTGGAATTCATCCCCAGCCTATGAACTGAACCATTGTCTTAATTGTCTCTCACATAATGATGACTTATGTTGAGAAGAGGAAATGGAAAATATTCACTTATATTGGTACATGCACAAGCGTAGTCTTTTCAGGGAACTTTTGTATGAAAAAATTCATTTTCTTTAACCCTTAATTCTACACCGAGGAATATCTGCTAAGTAAACATTTGTGAAACATTTGTGAACATGTATAAATATTTGGCTACAAGGAAGTTTATCATATTTTAGTGGAGGAAACGTTAGAAACAAACTAGAAATACAAAGTTGTTGTGAGCAATTTGGTGTGATGAAGTCTGATAATGAGGAAAAACAGCCTTTTAAAAATGACATGGCAAAAGTATATATAATAAGGAAATTTTCATGAAGGCAAAAAAAAGCAGGTCAGGAAATAGTATATATAACATTTTTAAGGTTAAGAAAAGGCTAGTGGAAAACTATCCCACACTGTTATTTCTTAGCCCCTTGAGGCAATATGAATAGTTTTAATTTTCTTTATCCAGAATTTGTATCAGAAAACCTAAATGCCTTTAATAATGACACAGAGTTTGGCTTTCTTTTTGGTGTGAAATTCTCTAAAGAATTAAAGATCCTGTAGACTGTATGACCTTGACCTGCTATGACATTGTGTTTGCAGAGAGATGGACTCTCCTAGTCAAGAGCCAAAATTATCTTGGGCTATGTAGGCCTTTTACTGGTCATTTACCTTAACTTTTGTATCTAACCTAACAGTTTCATGACTAATAGATAAACTTCACTAAGTACAGCAGATCCCTGTCCTCTTTTGACTTTCAGTCTATAAATTTCTTTTTGAATTAAATCTCTTTCTTATATGCAGTATATTGTTGAATCTTGCTTCTTGATCCAATTCTGCTTGTCTGTGTCTTTTGATTGGTGAATTGAGACCATTAGCGTTAATGGTTGTAACTGATATGTATTGACTTATCCTTGTCATGTTATTTTCCTATTGTTGGCTCCCTCCCTGCCCATTTAATTGTTTGCCTTGCCTGGTGGATTCCTTCTATTGGAGGTCATGGAGTTGTAGTCCTTGTAATATCTCTCTAGAATGTTTCAGAACATTTTGGAGTGCTGGTTTAGTGTTTACCTGAATTTCCTCAGGTGTTTTTTTCCCCCCAAGGAAGTATCTTATTACTCTATCAATTTTGAAAGATAGTTTTGCACGGTATATCAATCTGGGTTGGAAGATGTTTTCTTTTAGTCTTGAAATACTTCAAGCTCTCTTCGACTTGGGGATTTGTGTTGAGATGTCAGCTGTGATTCTGATGGGCTTTCCTTTATAGGTGACTTGTTTATTTTCTCCAACAGCTTTTAGGATTCTATTCTTGTGTTGAATTTCTGGAATCTTTACTATGCCTTACTGTAGATTTTTTTAACATAGCAAACTGGAATTCCATATGCCTCATTTCTATGTTATTTCAAATTCCTTTTCCCTGCCAGGGAAGTTTCCTGCCATGATTTCTATGAACAGGTTCTTTTTATATCATTTGTGCAATCTCCTGCTTTTTCACTGAGTCCAGGTGATCTTATGTTATTCTGTTTTGCATCATCTAACAGCTACTGGATTGATTTCTCATGGTCCCTTGCTATTTTTAAGAAATTTTTCTTTTCATGATCATTAACTGTAAACCTATCTTCTATGTCTGAGATGCTGTCCTTATATATTCGCTATGGATATTTCAATGGGGTTTTTAGTCTCCTAGATATCTTCTTGATTCTGTTTTGTGGATTCCATTTCTTTCCTATGTTGGGCATTCATGGTTTCTATAATTTTCCTAAATGCCTCTATTTTTTTTTTTTATCTTTATCTGCTCTAGAGTCACTAAGCTTGTTTTTTACTGTGGTCACCATCTCTCTAGTTATCTGTGAAATTATTCCTGTTTTGATTTGTTTCTAGAGCCTTATTCATTTGCCTTGTTGTTACCACTTCAGAAAGACCAGGTGGGTGGATTTGGGATTGTCCCACCTCATCGTCCCCTGGGTTTGCCTTTGGTGAACTGGATGAATGGGGTTGCATCTTGTTTAAGTGTCTCTTCATTTCTGTTTTTTTTTTTAGTTTAATTCCAGGGCCAATGCTTGTAAATTGCCTACAATGAGTTGCTTGATTGCTAGTGTTTAGAACTGTTAGGAAATGACTACTTCTCAGAGGTGTCTTCCAGTTGTAGCTGGTTTTCGGGTTTCGAGTTTGTTGCAAGTTCCTACCTCTTCATTTTTGGAAGGATGAGAAGTTGCTGCCTGCTTGGCCCAGCCTCTGGTTTTTTGGCACTGGCCTGCAGTATTTTCTGTGACTCATAGGCAATCTCAGTTTTGGTATATTAGGAAGAAAAACTGGCTAGAACAATTATGTCACTTTGGCTAAAGTGGTATAGTCTGCAATAACAAGAGCCTCAAACGCAGCCTAGAAAATGACAAACTGATGTAGCCTTTAATTTGCCACTTTGAACCATATGAACTAGATTTGTAGTTATATAACCAAAATCTAAAACAAACCAGAAAATAGTATGACACAAATATGCCCTCATTATGCCAAATTTACCTCATGGGAAAAAATTTAAAAGAGGTTGGGGGGGGGGAAATAGAGAAATAGAAGAAGAGGAAGTGATTAGAAGCAAGAGTGGAAGATAATTGAGTATCATGAAAACTTGGGAAACTGGCACAGAAGATAGTAGGAAAAAAGAAAAGAAAGATACAAAAGGAAGAACAGGACAGAACAAACACAAAAAAAAACCCCACATTCATACGCATATAAAAACAAGATCTAACAATGAAGGGAAAAAAGGAAAAACAAGAAAAGAGAGGGAAAAATGACCACTTCAAGGTTTGTCTCTGCTGTCACTGGTAGAAAATGTGTGGGGACAGAGTCTAGATCCATGTTGACTTATCCTAGCAAACCAGCAGTAGCTTTATGACATGGCAGTGAATAATCTCACTAAACCCACACCTTTATTTCCTCTAAAGTTCAGGCTGGTTTCTGGCTGTGAAGCTGGAATCAGAACTGTTCAGCCTACAGCAGTCAGCACACCTTCTGAGGGCTTGAACTCAGCTAGGAGCTACTAGATGGTGCCAGTAGTTGTTCGGAGTTTTACGCTCAGTTGCCCGCCCCCTCCAAGATGGCTCCCAGCCAATCCCCTTTTACCACGGGATGTTCAATCCCACAGCACTCGCCACCAGCCAGTGTAGTCCTCCACATCCACTGCTCCCTTCCACTGCTGCATCTCTGTATGGAGGCCTCTGGGGTTTCCAGCAGTCACCGTGTGTCCGAAAATTTGAATCACTCCTCCCACACAGTGAGTCCAATTCAAGGAGAAGGCTCTTCATTGAAGAGCCTCCTTCTTCTTCTTCATCGAAGTTTCTCTCTTCACTCTCCTGGTTGGCTTCAATTCTTGTTTCAGATCCTTCCTGGATCCAGGGTACTCATTTCCTTCTTTCTTCTCTTGCTCTCATTGCTGTATTTCACTGTCTGGACAGCAAGTTCTAAGAGCCACTTTTAATAAGATTTTCCACTAATTTCTTTTAATAAAGCCTAATGAGACTCTTAGTCTCTTTTTTCCCTACCTACACAACCCCTATCCCTAAGGATGATGGGCATATGCCTCACCAATGTCCAGCTCTTTAGTGTCTTTTAATAACCATTTGCCATCAACCTTTGTCTCTGATCTAATATCTTCCTGACACTAGATAAAACTCTTAGAAGGCTGGGGATTTAGCTCAGTGGCACAGGTGCCTGCCTGGCAAGCATGAGGTTGTGAGTTTAATCCTTGGCACAAAAAAATCCCCTCTTAGAATAGCTTGATGCACTTCTAACCTCCATGAACCCTAAAGCAGAATGCTATAAGGTAACAACTGAATCCTCCAGAAGAGATTTCCTTATATTGCTACAGCCCACCTGTCTGATATTCCCACCAATGTAATCGGTAAGTATCTTTATTGACGTACAATATTCTTTTGCTCTATGACTATAATTATTCATGTAAACTCTTTCACAGTAGACAACGGCATTCAGAATGACTTGAATCCATGTCCCTGGGTTATTGCCACTTACATTTGGCTCAGAATAAACTACAGTGGTACTTGGTTGTTGAATGCCTCTAAGCTAAAGTTTTCCATTACTTCGATGGCAAAGTTTGAAAAAAAACCAAAAAACTGGTGTTTCTAATCCAACTTGAAAAAACCCATATGGGGCCAAGAGTGAACCACAAGTCACGTGTCAAGTCTGGCTGTTCTCACAAAGGAGTGACACATCAGTCTAAGCTCTGCTCTTGCCCAGACAACATATAGTGCTTGTATTAGTACATTAAAACATTCATCACTGTACTGCTTTTTTTGTGCTTTATTTGTATAAGTATCATTAACAATGGCTCCCAAGAAATTGATACTAGCAGTAAAGCTAAAGTGAAAACTGTGAGTTACAAGAGAATTTAAAAAATCATTGTGAAATTTGTTTAAAATCCTGGAAAAAATGAATTTATAAGTGGTTTTTTCTGAGCCTCAGAATCAATTATTTGGTTTTCCATTATTTCTTATGGAAAAGACATTCAGTTCTGGAACTTTTTGGTGTTCAAACACAAATTTGAAATGAATTGGGTTCAACAGTCACTGTATTTACTTATTCCTTTTAAAACAGAGTTGTTCTTTTATGTAAATGGACAAATGATCTAGCCAGGACCTAAGAGTGGGGGAAGGGGATGGAACTGAATTGTGCAGAAGGAAGAGACTGAATAGCAATGGAGGAAATGAGAATAGAAAAGGTCTGAAAGAAAACTTTTATTTCACCATCTGTTCTGTTTGCCTGGAGACCTGAAGAATGCCAGAGCTGTGTTGATTCCTGTGTTCTGTTCTTTGGCTTTTTCTCAGCAAGACTGAATTCCCGACCCAGTAGGGTGGCACATGCCTATAATCCCAGCGCTTGGGAGGCTGCGACAAAAAGATAACCATGAGTTTGAGGTCAGCCTGGACTACAAAGGAAGTTCAAGGGCAGCCTGAACTACATATTGAAATCCTGTCTCAAAAAAAAACAAACAAACAAACAAAAAAACCCACATTGAACTCAATGGGGGAGGATATTGTATTAAATACATAGGACTAGTGGCTTATTTTTCAAAGGATGACTAAGAAATCCATTAAGCCATCCATGAATAAGTATGATACAATTTCTCAGGCCAGGGATGTTGCTTAGCAATAGCACCTGCCTGGCAAGTGAGAGGCCCTGAGTTTGATTCCTGGTATGCCCTCCCCCCAAAAAAGATACAATGTCTCAAAGTGCAGTTTACAAAGAAGGAAATTTAACAAACAGAATACCCCCAATTAAGTCCCCCTTGAACTCTGAACAATTGGTTGCTAGGTGACCAACATAAATAACTTTGGAATTTAAGAAACCAATGAAGATCTAAAATATAATGTACCCTTATACCTTGTTTCTCTCTCAGAACTTTGCTGCGGGAGGGTGCTACTCTGAAGGTAATTTCAAAACACTACTTCTTTACCAGGATCTTAAACCAGTTAATTAGCACCAACTAAATGATAAGTTGAAAAGACTTAGCATTAGGTATCCAAAGGGTTAGTATTACTTCAGATACCAACAGGGATTGTGATCTTAGTCAAGTTGCTTTTCTCTAGGCCCTAGTTTTGGAACCCGTAAAATGAGGGCATTGGAACAGATTTCTATGACAGCTTCTAGAGTAAGCTCTGAAGGCTGCTGTATAGCAGTGTAAATGCATATTGAGAAATGGGAATTAGAAAGCAGAAGAAAAAAATCAGAGGAACTTTTGGAGAGGAGGTAAAGGCCTGATTTGAAGCTTGCAAGATGAGTTTGTGTTGCTTAATGCTGCTGTCCTCATTAACCAAAAGATTCCTTTACATGACCTACTAATACTCTTTAGGGCTATTGTTTCCACAAATTTGATAGCAACCCCTGAGAGCTTATTAAAATGCAGATTTCTAGGCCTCACTATCAGCCTACTAAAGCAACATTCTGGAGATATGATTGTTTCAAAAGGAGTCTATGTTAGCCTGGAACAGGAGACCTGTCTCCAAACAAACAAACAAACAAACAACAAACAAATCCCAACAGTCTGGATTTTATCAAACACCTCAAATAAAGTCCATGAATCACATCTAACAAACCCCACCCCAGAGGATAACTGGTCCTCTTGGACCCCACTTCATGACTTCAGAATTAGAACTGAAGGTAGAGATGAGAGCATGAGAATGTCTAATGTTAAGGCAATTTCCTCTGCTTTAATCACAGAAGCAAAACAACAAGAATAAGATATTACTTCTTTTAGCATACATTACTTAACCTGATTCAATAAAAGTACTGTTATGGATTAAAAACTGGTGGTCAACTTAATGCCAGCTGGATTAAGTCAGCATGGTGCTGAGCGTAGATGTTCCCCCTGAGAAAAGTTGCCAGCATAGAGATATGGAAAAGGAGAAGCTAGGCATTGTGGATTTTCCTGCGTGTTGCTGTTTGAGCCGTTGGTTCTCTTGGAGGAGCTCATCATGACTAGCTTCCCCAGTGTGAGTTTGACCATTGTCATCAGAGGAGCTCGGGGCCTTGTTGGTGAGAGTGGCTGTGGTTCACTTTTGAGGGAGCTCTGGTCCTTATATCCTGCATTGTTCCCTGGCTCCGGAGGGGAAGATGTGTGCCCTTTAATCCCCAGGACAAGGACACTGGGAAACCAAGCAACCAGCCCACCTCCCTGGTAAGCAGCCATGGCTCAGGCAAGCATCAGCCACCCCAGGGGGAAAACCAGCCAGTGTTTCCTGAATCTCCAGGACAAACTCATCACGCTGGGTTCCTGGCTTGTACCCGACTATGCTTATCGTCAGAGGAGCTAGGGGCCTCCGTGTGTCGTTGATGATGGCTGTGGTGCTTTTCAGGACAGCCCTGGTCTTTATTGTAAGTGTGACTTCTTGGCTCCGGTGTAGGATCCTCAACCTATCAGCACAGCTCCTTCACCTCACTGACAAAGACTTTCTAGCTTCCACTGCTAACCTTTGGGCCTTCCCAGCACAGATCCATAAAAGAGACTGGTGTGAGTCCTTCTTGTGGGCTCTAGACCTCCAGTTGGACTTGTGGGAAGCATTGTCACGGGCTCTAGGTCTTCATCTGGACTTATGCAGGACATTGCTGTGGGATTCAGGCCCTTGGCTAAGTATTCTATGTCTTTAGTGTTGTGGACAGATTTCCTGCACTTTCTTTTGTTAACTCTGGGTGACCATCATAAATAATAGTATAAATTCTGTGTCCTGATTCTAATTGTTCTCCACAACCCCTGACTACAAGAAGTATGAAACAAGTAGGGAAGGCTAGGGACCTCAGAAAATAAACAGAAGAGTGAAACTAAATTCAAAATCTAGGAAACATGACCCATTTTGAGTTGAGCGCCTTGTGGTGCTTGTTATTTCTTGAGACAGAACCTCGCTGTGCAGTCTAGACTGTCCTTGAACTCATTATGTAGTCCAGGCTGGTCTTGAACATGCAATTTTCCTTTCCTCAGCTTCCCAGATGCTGGGATTACAGGCATGTGCTGCTGCATCTGGCTGAGCTGGGTTCTTCTATTTATAAAATATGAAAGGGAGGAGAGGATTTCCATTCAATTTTCATGTTTTACAGTCGGGGCTCTACAAAGTTCATCAGATTCTAAATGGAAACACATGACCTGCCCTTCTTACCTGGCTCCTGTCCTTCCAGACCAGGTTCCTAAAAGGATAGAGATATTGCTGGTGGTTGCTGCTGGTAGGATTGCAGGCCTATTCTGCTACAGGATTAATTTATTATTTTTTATGTTGCTATGTACAAAAGGATTTGGGATCTACTATTTTGCTTTGGGTTCTAGATGACTGTTTGTTGGGGCAGTGGGCCTTGCTTCATACAATTGGTCCAGGTAATATCGAAGTTTGGGTAAACTGGACCCTCCAAGGTCCTTTTTTCATTTTTAAGCATCTTTCAAGTGTTTAATGTTCCAGGACCCCTAAATTCTAGGCCTAGTGAACCTAACTTAGGAGACCTGTTTCCTAAGGCTAATTAATCCATCTTCTAAACCAGTAATAATAATTATTCACATTTATATAATACTTTTTAGCATGCAAAGAATTTTTGCATGTATTTCCACTTCTGAGCTTCAGATAAATAGGCTTCAGACTCCTTGTTAGAAATAAATTAGAACAGATACCATACTCTCTATTTTCAGCTTGTCAAACCAAAGATATTAAATCATTGTCCGAGCAGTGCAGAAATCTGTCTAAGCTCTGTCTTCAAACTCTAAGACAGACAAGAACAAGTATCTTGTAACCAAACCTTATATGTTGCCTGTCCCATACCTTCCATTAAAAAAATGGGCCTATCATGTTCCTTTCTCAATTAGCCATCATATCAGGTGATAACTATTCCTTGAGAATATACAGATAATACAGTAACTAATAATGATAATATGATATTCTTCCCATTTGCTATTTTTTTTTGAGACAGGATCTTGCTATATAGTGCAGGCTGGCCTTGACCTCATCAGGTAGCCCAAGCTGGCCTCGAACTCACTCAGTCCTCCTGCCTCAGCCAAGCGCTGGGATTATAGGATGCACTACCATACCTGGCTGCATTGTTAGAAGGTTCCCTTGGTTCCTTATGTCACAGATTAAAAAGCATATATCTGGGGATTCTTAACTCCATCCAAACATGTAGTGATCTTGGAGTGAAACCAGGCCTCACTCTGATTTTAGTGTTTAAGATCAAAATGTCCCTGCCTTAGGAACAAGATACACACTGATGTGTGGAAAGGTGAATATTTTATTAATCAATGCACATAAGTTAGGAGAATACTAGCGCTGCTCTCATCTGAAAGTTTATTTCAGCCAGCAAAAAGCAGGCACTGTTTCAAGAAAAACATTGGCTTATGAAAGCCTTTACCTTTGCCCTAATTTTTTTAGTCTATTTAAATACTCACTGCCCTTGTGACCCTATGGCCTTCATGCTTGGTGAAGAGACAAAACAAAATTATTTTATATATTTAAAAAGTCTACCAATTCTGGCCTAGGTGCATCAAGATGAAAGCTTATTTAACAGAAAGAAAGATCTCGAGGTCAGGTTTCATACTTAGAAGACAGTGGGATAAATCAGACCCTAAGGAGAAAAGATGTGTGTTGCTTTTTATGGAGGAATGAACAGTCAGATCTTGACTGCAGGAGCACCTTGGAGGAGCTGTGCAAGAAGGGAAGGAGGGGGCTGGGGGTTTAGCTCAGTGGTGTAAGTGCCTGCTTGGCAAGCGCGAGGTCGTGAGTTCGATCCCCGGCACAAAAAAATAAATAAATGAAGAAGGACAGGAGGTAGAAGGAGCAAGAGGAGAGGACATAGAATAATAATACCTCTCCTTGGGAGCATAAGTCCAGCATATGAATAGCAGAAGTGGAGCAAGGCCGGAGTGGCATAGAAGTCAAGAGCTATGAGTTGTAGTACTGCAGACCTTATTCCCCTAATTAGGGGACAGACGATCTGAAGTAATTTACTTATCTTTCTGAGCCTCAGCGTCTTCCCAGATCATAGAATCTTCAGCAAAGCACAGTATTCTAGTCATCACCTTATCACTGTTAGGTTAAGAGAATGCTTCAGAAAGAAACAATAAAATGGAACACTAAATCTAAGCACCCGTTCCCTACAGTTTTACCTGTTGGATAACAACCTGGAAACAGCCTGCTCAATAATTAAGGAAAAACCTACTTTATAAAATACACTACAGCTTGAGCATTTTAAGAATGAAGGCCGTGTAGCAATACAGAAAAGTGTTGGGTGGCTTGAAGAACAGAAAAGACAGGAGATGTGATCGCTGGGCAGTACAGTTAACCAATACTTAATAGTTTGAGGTGTTGCAGGATTAACAGCTAAAATAAGCAGAATGGACCAGGACTTATTTATAAATTATTCAGATATGACATGGCAGCCTGAATAAGACAATATAGGGCTACGATGGAGGCATTGGAACAGAGCTGGGCCTGAAAGAATGGACAGAATGCAAAATATGTCAAGTATTTTTGTGTCAAGTATGGCAGAAAAATAATTTCATGCAGAGGGTACAAGCAGAAGCCCCACTGAATGGAGGGAAGAATACTCAGAAAACAGAAAGGGGATTTGGCTAGTTCAAGCCAAGGTCACATGTTGGGACAAAGTCCTAAGCTGAGGTCCTCCTCATAGGAAATTCTGAATGCCAGGCTGAGTTGTTTGTGTTTTATACGGTAAGCCTTTGAACAGAGAAAAAGCAACATCTGAAGAAAACTAGGAAAGTGGGGGAATTATTAAAAAGCAGTGATCCCTCACAAGGTGATGAGAGTCTGAGCTTTGGGGACAAACGTGAGAAGTGGAAGCAAGGGTCTGATACGAGAAATATTTAGAATGTTGTCCTATGTCTTTCTTTTGCTTTTCTAATTCTAACAGCTTTCCCTTCCTACTACATCCCCTTCTCATCTGTCTTCCAAGCTATTCTCTTTCTGTACTTCTATGGGCTTCCAAATTCTGCAGACCTCACGTCTCATCGGCTCCTCCTATCACCTTAACAGGTACCCGGTCACAGCTGCAGGCCCTGCCTCTGCACCAGGTAGTGTGAAAGGAAGCATTTTGGGGGGGAAACAATATGACCGCATCCCAAAAGGAAAAGGTCTTTCTCACCCATCCTCAGTCACTCAACCCACGGTTTGGATGGGGTATGACTTTCCGCTTCTCAAAACCAAAAGGTAAAGAGGAATGTGCTTCCATGTCCGGTGTGCCTCCCATCTTTCACTTCTGCCCCCAGCACTGCACACGGCTCAAGAGCAGGTATCTGAAAAAAGCTGCTGCAGACCTGTCCTTCTCTGCAGAGGTGATGTGGCAGCGAGGGCTGTCCAGCATGCCCTACAGCCACTACAGCTTTGACCACCTCTACAACACAAATGACGTCATCCAGTCTCCCTGCATCAGGAAGGCCCAACCTGAGAAACCTGTCAGCTTCAGGCTCCCGCATCCCTCAGGACCCTTAGCTGGAGACACCTCCCAGGCTGAGAAGACAGAAAGCTGTGCCCATTTCGAAAAGAAACAAAAGAAGCCAAAGCCAGAAAGCATGGTCCAGGAACCATCTCACTCTCTCACACCTTCTCCCAACAAGAATCCAGGAATGCTGGATCTGCCGCCTTCTCCAGATGTGGAAAGGGAAATCTGGCTTCCACCTTCTGAGAGGGAGGCCAGGGCTTGGGAGGCCATTGTGCTGGAAAAGCTGAACAAGCGCACAGCCCGATGGATCCAGAACAAGCGTCCTGTGAGGCCCGGAGTATCACCCAACAAGTGGCAGAGCTTCTTGCGCCAGCAGTACGACTGGAGCCACATCCGGGATGAGCTCACCTCAGCCAGCGACCTGGAGCTCCTAAAACAGCTGGAAGCAGAAGAGGAAGCAGAGTTTGAGGGTCAAAGTATCACCCTGCCTCCCCAGAAAGAAAAAGAGCCAGAACTCCTACTTCCTGTTTACTACAGGTAGGCTGGCCAGGCTTCAGGTATGCCTTTGCAAATCCCTAGCTCCCCTCAAGGACTCACAGGTGTGCTTGTACACCTAATTGTATTTTACTTTAGTTGTTTATTTTCTGCTGTTTGGGGATAGAGCCCAGGGTCTTGAACATGCTAGGCAAGTGCTGTACCACTGAGCTATACCCCAAGCCATATCCCTTGTTTTGGAATGTACTCTCCTATCAACCACCATCCTGGCGTCTGAGAGCTCCCCAAATTAAAGTTTTTTTGCCACTGCTGTACCAACAAGCTGGGTTGAAAAAATTTGTTGTTGCAAAAGGCTCCCTGTACATTGCAGGATGTTAGCAACATCCCTAGTGTCTACCTACTAGCTGCTAGTAATTGTGACAACCAAAGATGTCTCAGATACTATCCTGAAAAATGTCTCTGTTGGGCAAAGAGAGCTGAGAACCACTGCCCTAAAAGGATCAGTTCCTGGCCTCTTCCAGCAAAGTTAGCTATCAGATTGCTGATCTGGTTACCATCCAAGCATCCCAGAAATATACCCATTGTGTGAAAAAGGAGCCAGTGTGTCACTGGACTCCAACTGCAAGCAGCTACAGGACAGAGAACCAAGCAACCTCAGAAAGTAAGGAGACTACCTATTTCTCAGATTGCTTCTCATTATAATGAAAGTAAAGACTAGAGCTATTATAACCTTTACTTCCAAAAAGGAATTAAACATAAGTGGAAATAGTTATTCATTTATTGAGCAAATATAAATTTATTTTTGCTGTTTTCAAACAGTCTGACAAGTGCTGGAGACTATAGTGTAAAAGGGCTGATTGACACTTTTCCGGAGCTTGTCTGCTATTGGGTGGGTAAACATTAAACAACCACACCACATCACACCTGAGTGAGGTAAGGTAGGAGGCAGGGTCCCCTCCCCAAGGCTGTGCAACCTTTAAGGGAACAACATCAAGAAAGAGTTGTGCTATGGACTGGCATGTAGCTCAGTGATAAATCACTTTTCTAGCATCCATAAAGCCTTGGATTTGATCACAGACACACACACACACACACACACACACACACACACACACACAGAGGGTTTTTGGGGGAGTATGGAAGTCCTGTTATGCTGTCCTATAATGCTGTTCTGGCTTCCAGAGGCACGGTTTCATCATGGAGGGGCTAGGGAGTTGAAGACAAACCTTTCCAATGGCTCCATAATCAGCAGACAGTAGGGGAAAGGTTAATAAACACTAGTGTTCTTCAGATGCTCACATGAGCAGGAGCTGAGCTTAAGTGAGCTGTGCTCCCACTAGAAAGTGAGGCACCTCCTTCCTTTCCTCCTTCCTCCCTCTCTACCCTTGCCCAGACTGCCCAGCTACTCCCCACAAGTACAGACAGTTGAAACCGTGCCCAGCAAGAATACAACAGCTGAGGATATCAAGGAAAAGAAAAGTACCTTCCAGCCCCCAAAGCAGAGCTGCTTCCGACAGGTGAATCCTCGAGCTGGAAAGACTGCTTACTCCACAGACAACATGTTTGAGCAGGAGATTTACTTTGGTAATAACACTGGAGCCCTGTGGCAGGGGCACAGGTGGGCGTGAACCAGGGAAGTGTAGGAAGCTGGGGAGGCAAACAGTCATGGGCAGGGGAATGTGAAACCCTGGGTGCTCCTGATTTGCATGATATGTCCCCTGAGTACTAACACAGGAGATGAGGTGGGCAGTGAATTCTGGTAGGAAAGACACAATTCTCCCTGTCCTTTCCTCTGTCTTACTAAGGAGGGAGTGCAGAGTGGGATTGTAAGGTCAGAAAGATTTGACTGTGGGAGCAACCTACCTCTTCTCTGCCCACTCTTTTCCCTTCCTTCACTTTGAGAGAGTCCCCAACAAAGGTACCATGTTGGAAAAGATATTACCAACTTTGGAATCAGGCAGATTTGGAGTTAAATCATGGTGCAACTCCTTAGTACCCTTCAGAATATTTTCCTCTAAGCCTTAGAAACCTCATCTATAAAATGATGTCAACAAAAATGCACTTTAGGCAGAGTAGATGAGAAAGCATCTGTTAACACTTCTTACACAGAGCCTGGAACACAGAAGTGCTCAGTAAAGTTTCATTACTTCCCTTTCCACCTTGATGTCCTTTAGATGCCTGGATCTCCAAGGTGCATGTGTTCCAACCTGTTTCTTCTTCCTAACTCTCATCCCATTTCTACACTGCTGTCACATGGATATTCTTAAAAGGTTTAACAAAACTATTCTAAAATATTCATTAGTTATGAGATCAACTGCCATTTCTTTACTACTGGTATCATAGAGGACAATGCCTAGAAGTTAAAGTTTCTGCAATTAGCATGGAAAATGCCATCACTGGCTCCAACGCCTCTATGAAGCTTCTTTATGAGGCTACCAGCTGTGATATTTCTAAGCAATAATCACAATCACAGCATGGTAATATTCAGTTTAGGAGCTTAGATTAGTGCAAAAGAAAATTGATTCCTGATGGAATCAATTCCTGTGTAAACCCAGGAAGAGAGGAAAGGAAAAGAAAAAGAAAATGAGGGAAGAGTGAGGTGTTGGGGGACTCACTGTTTCTTTGTTCACAGATGGAGTCCAGATCACCCACCACATTGGTGAGAAGAGAGACCGTATTTTCCTGGAAAACCTCAGTCAGTACGACAAGCATCTAACTAAGATCTTCCCTGAAACTCCAGAAAAGTGGAGTTTCCAGCCTGTTCCTGAAGCAAGTAAGCAGGAAACTGATGGGGTCAAGGGGTGGTAGAAGTGTAGCTATTTTTTTTAAGATTCTTAGTTCATGGGCTAACTCCCTACCAGCGATGAGGGAACTCCCTACCAACTAAAGAGCACCTCAAAGTTGTAATATACTGAAATATACCTTTTCATATACAGTATGAAAAGCTTATTGACCCGGCTTGCTCAAAGGAAAGAACTGATTCAAATCTCAAGGTGTTAAGAGTTGGGATGACATTCTGAAAGAAAGAGAAATGACTGTCAGTGATAGAAGGGAACATGAGATTAATTGACAGTATGGCAAATATTGAACTTAATAAGTTCGGAAATGCTTTTATCTGTCTTCCCTTTCTGTTCTCCACACAACTTCTCTCCTAAGAAAGAGGCTTTCTGAATCCATTGGACACCACAAAGAACAAAACCTAACAACCATAACCATTTTTATATAATAACTATAAGTAGCTATAATTATATATGATTTCTTCTGTTCTCAATTTTTTTGTTTGTGTTTTTGAGACAGGGTCTCACTGTGCAGTCCAGGCTTGGCTTAAACTCACTATGTAATCCAGGCTGGCCTTGAACTTGCAGCAATCCTCCTGTCTCAGCCTCCCCAGTGGTGGGATTATAAGCATGCACCCCTGTACTCAGTGTTCTCAAATTTCTGTTATTTACCATAACTAAAAAAATTCAGAGATATTAAAATCTTTAAAACTTAGTAACTTATAATAGTATTCCTTCCCTTGAATAAAAAAAGATTAAAAGGAAAATGAAGTAATGGTCAATTGCGCTGTAAATTACAATACGTCAAATATTGATTTTTTAAAAATTTTTTAGTTTGTCTTACTTTTAGGCAAGGATCTTGCCACATCTCTCAGGCAGGATTTGAATTTGTGATCCTCATGCCTTAGCCTCTTTAATTGTTAGGATTACAGGTAGATACTGAATCTCAAATACTGAATTTTATAAGCAAATCTTGTTACATATAAACATTTTGTTTCTAAATATTTATCATGCTTACCCAAAGGGTTGTATGTATCTCTGCTTCCCCCTAAATCTGTCTCACTCATCATCACCATCTTAGTTTATTATGTGGTATTCAAGTCTTTTATTATTACCTGTGGGACTTCTACTTAGTTCCCTATCTAATCATGGGAAAGTTCACTCTCAAGAGCTTTGTTCTGCCTTGGAATTAGTAGGAGTAGGAATGGGAAACTAGCTGGGACCCCTATGTGCAAAGCCTAAGGCTGTCTGGTGAGGGGACCTCATGGTGCCGTGTTGCACAGCTTGTAGGCCTGTGAAAGGAGCCCTACGCTGGACTGCTCTGCCTACACCAGTCAAGGATCTGCTGCGGCAGGTGGGTGAGGAGGATGTGCCCATTAAGACCAGGAAATCCAAGAAGCGGGCAAAATCACTGACGGAGGATGTGACTTGGGAACTGGTGGTCCTGCGGAGGATGCTGCAGGAGTGGAAGACTGCCTGGGGTCTGAGTGAGTGAAGGGGTATAGATCTCACCATGGACTAATGCTACTCAATCTCTGCAAACCATGCCTCTCTAGTAAAATGTAAAAACTTGGTTGCCTCATTCAGGTTACATTAGATAAGTGCTTTTCACAAAGTGGGCAGTAGGTAAATGTTAGTTACATGTATCTGGAGGTGTTTTGTTTTTTTTTAAGGACCAGTCTTCAGTAATTTGTAGAAACTCATTGCACTGAGAAACCTTCATAAGAAGGGACCATGTCTGATTTCTGAAGCTTAACACAATATTTCATGCATGAAGTGAAAGGTAAAGATGAAACTAGTTGACTGCTGCAGAGTTGGGGTTATCAGTCATCTACTTTTCCTCGAAGATACCCCAGTAGAAGGCTGAGTGTCTAGGGTAGGTAATGGCCTAGCAAGGACTTTTGGAAGTATTTGAGAACTCAAAGGCTTCTGGCTTTCAAAACATGAAAGATTAGTTAGTGCAGAAGAACTTATCCACTAGGTAGGCTGGCTCAGAAAACAAAAAAGGTTGAAAAAGAGATTCTAGGTAAAAGATGTAAGTGGAGAGTACTTACAGATAGAAGCACTGTAATAAAGGTATCTTACCTACAAAGACAGCAGTTAGAAATTTCAGTATAACAAGGAAGCTGTTGAAAGCTAATATGAAGAGCCTTCAGATGCAAGGAAACTTGATTATAATAACTAACCTTTGCTGGGCTAGGGATGCAGCTCAGTGGTAGAGCACTTGCCTAGAATGCACAAAGCCCTGGTTTTGATCCCTAGTACTAAAACAAAGTTAATATTTATCGAATCCTCATCGTTATCCATTTTGCTAAATAAATACCTAGTTAATGATTTAATCCTCAAAGTAACTCAATATGATAGCTTCCAGTGTTATTCCTATAATATAAATGGGACATCTCAGGCTCATAGAGGTTGTATTCAATGTCACACAGTCAGTAACTGTTTCCAAACCAAGTATCTCTGCAAAGAAAATACCCTTAACTACTTTGGGAATGTTTGCTTGTTTGTTTGTGTTGGGGTTTCATTATATTGCCTAGACTGGTCTTGAACTCATTGGCGTAAGTGACTCTTCTACCTCAGTCTCCCAGGTGGGAATACAGGCATGTGTCACTCTGGCCAGCCAATCACTATGCTTTACTGCCTCTTTTAATTTTAAAATTAAATGGTTAAAATTAAAAGTTATGTAAAGCCAGGCATGGTGGCACACACCTGTAATCCAGCAGTCAGGAGGCTGAGATAGGAGGATCATAAGTTCGAGTCCAGTTTGGGCTTACAAAGCAAGTTCTAGATCAGCTTGGGCTACAGAGTCCCAGTCTTTGAAAAAAATATGTAAGCAAAAAGTATAAGATTGGATTGGGGGAACTGCCTGAGAGGTATATGAATCATCAGAGAAGTAATATCCCTAAGGAGCCCATCTCTGAATTTTTTAATCTTCTATGCTAATGTTTTGCTTGAGTTGTCCTGAGGAAACAGCACTTCTTGTCATCTGAGAGTAGCACGATATCTAATCCTAACCAGGTGGTTCCTTTCTTATTTCTCTCACTGTGACACAGTAATAGAGTGGCATCATGAGACAGTACAGAGTCTGATGCGTGGCTTGGAAGGCATGTATGATCACATTCGGATCCAAGCTATTATCACTTGTGCCACTGCTGCTCTGGAACGCCCCCGGATTGCCACCATCCCAAGCGACTCAGGTAAGAGCTGGGGCTAAACATCCAGAATTCATAAAACCATGGAACATCTGAATGGGGCGGGGGTGAGGAGGAACCTCAGAGTATCTGAGACCATTGTATGAATGTGAAAACCAAGGCCCAGAGACTGCCCTGAATACATACAACTTAGCAGTAGAGACAGATAAGAATTTCTACATTCCTGACCTTTAGTCCAGTGCTTTATTTTTATTATTCCGGTGATGGATGTAAACCCAGAACCTCACACATGCTAAACGTGTACTCTACCACAAGTGCTTTTTGCTCTTTACCTTCTATTTGCTCATGCCTTGCAGAGAAATTCACATTTCCCATTCATGGCAGCCAAAAACTGTATTTACGACATATTGTATGTGTGTAGGTGTGTGTGTGTGTGTTTTCATTTCTCCCAACTCCATTTTAGCCTTTCTTTGAAGAGCACATCTCAAACTCAACATGTTCAAAACTGAATTCATCAACCTTGACAAAGACCTGTGCCCCACATTCCAAATCTCAGTCAGCAGCTCCCCAGTCCATCCTGTTCCAAAGCGAGGCCCCTGGAATCATCTTAGGGTAAAACTTGTCATCTACCATAACCAATTCATCACTGAAAACTACTGACTCTGTCTCCTATTTTTTTCATTTTTAATTACAAAAGAACTATAAAATATTATCATTCATCAAAACAGAGAAATACAAAAAGAGGTAATAGCCCCCATCCTGTTTTCTAATCCTGCTACAACTCTGTGTATCACTTTCCAGATTAATCAGTGTTACAGCTGAGCACTTCACAGCTTTATGCTTTTATAAACATATGCTAGCATATATGCAGACTTTTAAAGTTATTACAAAATGAGTCATATTTTATTGGGCAGGTTCTAGTTTTTTACTTTTAATCTGTGGATCTGATAAATTCTGTTGTTGAATTCTTAGAATAGACACAGAAGCATTGCAAGTTTAAGCTCAACTTAGGCAACTTAATGATTTAGCAAAAGCCTGTCTCAAACTTTAAAAATAGCAAAAAGGGCTAAGTTCCATCCCTAGTACTATGTGCCCACACACCCACATGATTCTTAGCATAAATACTACTGAATCATGATTATATCATTTTCTTACTGGGTTTACTCTTTAAGACTTTAGAATGTCTTATTACGTAAGTGAATTTGGTAGTCTTGTTTTTATTTATACTATTTTGTTAAGTTTTAGAGTGTTTCTACTCTAAGATAAAAACTTTGTAAAATAAAGGAACTTACTGTTCTTTTCCCAATGGTCTGTAACCTCTTAGAAACATCAATAGTTTTTCTCTTTACTACCTGTAGCAATAGTGTTAAAAAGAAAATGTCCTATCTACTTGTGCCAAATATGTAACCCACCAGGGAGGTAACTGAATAAGACACAGGTCTCAGATGATAGCATGTTGAAAAGACATAAAGCACAGCCTTTCCCTACTTGTTTTGCAAGTGCACTCTCAGATAATCACCTTTTATACAAAACCTGAGTTGATCTTCCCCTTCTCTGCTACTGGTTACATCCTAGGCTCACTTAAGTCCTCATACTTACTCTAATTATGTACCTTTCTCTACCCCTGCCAGGGAAAGAACTTCTTAAAAGCAGGGACATAGACATTTTCCCTCCTAAATTTGTTTCATTATAAGAGAAACATAAAGTGTTGTTATTAATCAACATAGAAGAATATAAAGAGGTAAAAACCTTCTCCACCCACTTTTCAACACTACTTCCATTTCACATATCACTCCCCAGGCTAACCAACATTTGGTTTTCAAATTTGCTGCTCTCTGCTGGAATATTTCTGTCTTCTCACCTGATAAACCCCACTTGCCCTTCAGTTTCAGCTAAGTTTGAGATGTCACTTCTGAGACGCTTTCCCTGCCCCAGCCCCTAGACTTGGTTCAGTGTCCCTGCTATAGGTTTTCATTCATATACATTTTTGTTATATCTACTTATTTCCCTGGTTGTTAAATAGGACAAAATATTTTCAAAGAAAATATTTTCAGAGAAAATTTCTGATGGGTAGCATCCTAATCCTTGACTCTTCCACATGTACCATTTAATGATGGGGATAGATTCTGAGGGATGTGTCTTTACAGTTTCATCATTGTACAGATATCATGAAGTGATACTTAGAGACATCTACAACATGAAGAGAGATTATCTTAATGGGACCACCATTATATATGTGGTCTGTTGTTGACCAAAACATCGTTTAATGTGGCCATGACTATACAAAGAACACCTGTGTCTTGCTCAGAAATGTGCCTTTTGTGTGATCCTTTTCACATGTCCTGGGTGTCTAGATTTTTATCTCCCAAAAAAACTACCTTATTTTTTAAATACTCAGTTGACTTATTCATCTGTTTGCCTGAAATATACATATCTCCATCTACAGGTTTAGTATCGTTTATTTGAAGTGCCAAAAATGTTTCGGATTTTTTTTCAGATCTAGGAATATTTGAATATGAGATATCTTGAGGATGAGAACCAGTTCTAAACATTAAATTCATTTTCTTTTATACATACCTATATGCATAGCCTGAAGATAGTTTTATATATTTTGATTTTAGTTTAATGTTATCAAAATGTATGATAGTATGTAAACTAACATCAACAGATGTTATGCACAAAAACAGATTATAAACGAAGTTTAACATTTCTGCCAGTTATTTTCTCAAAAAGCAATGATCTGCAAAATAACACTGGATTGTGTCACCAGAACTGCTTTGGAAACATAATTAGGTTGTACAGAGACAACACAAACCCAAAAGCACCCGATGCAGCCAAAGCCTCTTCCACAGATCTGAAAAGTCTTTTAGGCATAATCTCTGGCCACCGGTGTCAGGCAAGGAGCAAGCTCCGAGCTGCTGACTTTCTATTTTGCATTCAGGCGTGTTAACGCCCAAGAGCACCAAGTGGGTCCTTCAGGGTAGAAGACAGACCATAACCAGGACAGAAACCGTCAAAAGCAAAGTCAGATAAATCGATGGGCCGCTGCCCGTTTCCTTCCCGATAGCCCAGCGAGCACTCTGTTATATTCTCGTCAGACAGCGGGAGTCCCAGGCTCAGGTCAACCATTGTTCTCTCAACACTTGTCTCAAACGAGGGTCCGCCTCACTGTCCTCGCAGCACCAGATGACACAGGTCTGCAGCAGAAGTCGAGGGGCGGCATTTTTCACCAGCGCCGCTACTGCCTCTTTCCTGGAATGCTTTGCCGTCCATTGGAACAAGTTGGCTTTGCTGGAGGAAAACTAAATAGGGCGGATGGGATCGTCCTCCGGTTGAGCCAAACGCTGGGCCCGAGCCTGGCCACTAGGGGGCGGACGAAGACTTAATGAAACCGAGGCCATGAACTTCAACACCCGGAAAAATCCGGCTGCAGGCTCACAAAGTACGTGGCTCACCCCGGCTTGGCTTCAAGGTGGGCGCGCCACATCGCATCACTTCCGTCGCACAGAACTAGAAACCGGAAGCCGGAGCAGATCTCTGCTCAGGACGAGGAACCCGAGCCCTGTCAGTTTTACATTGTTTGTTTTTAGCACACTTGTGTTTTGACTGAAACTCATCACATGAAGTCAGGTGTGGAATTTTCCCACTTCCGGTATTATGTCAGTGCTTAAAGTTTCGGATTTTGGAGCATTTGGGATTTAGGTATAAAAGTTGCCTGACTCTCATGTAATTCGTGCTTAAGAGATACCATATTGACACATGGCATTAGTAAAACAAACACATGGTTAGAAATCATAAGACGTGTGAGTCACAGGCCTAGCTCTGCCACTCTTTGAGAAGTCAGTTGACTTTTCCGAGCTTCAACTTCAACTTGTGAACAAAGAGATTGACAAAAATTTTTCCCCTTCTTCTTAAGAATTTGAGATTCAGTTAAGTGCCCACCTACTCTCCTACTAAGGCATGTATGTGTTGAGTCAAGCATGGGGGGACATTCTAACGGCTGGGGCAGGAGAAGCCTGGGCTACAAGTCAAGTTGGAGACCAGTCTGGACTATGTAAGGAGACCTCATATCCAACCCCCACCTTCCCAAAAAGAAACAATAAATGAAGTATGATATCTTAAAGGAACATCATGCTTTGGTCTCCCTGAATGCTGTAATGTATCACAGATATGCCCTTTGTTAACTCTGGAATCATATCTACCATATGGAGTTAGAAGAGATACTACTGCCTGTGGAGTATAAATTCATCCAGAATGAGCTCCACACTCCTGACCTGCCCCCAAAATACTATGGAATGCTATACAGCCTGAAGAACTCCAGCCAAAAGTAATGCCTTACCCTGCTTCCCTACTGACAAACTGCTCTCATCCTATATCCTCCTAGTGCTATGTGTGGCCTATGCTAGTCTTGTGACTCGATGTTTAAACTTGAAAGACTCCTTGGTAAATTCTGCAGTGATCCCTACCTTGCTTAATTCAGCCAGAGTTGAAAGAAGAGACAGTATAAGCCAGATGTTTTGGTGTACACCTATTAACCTAGCACTCAGAACACTGAGACAGGAAGATGGCAGTGAGTTTAAGGCCATCCTGTACTATGTAGCAAGACCCTGTCTCAAAAAACAAAGAAACAAACACCAACCCTATAAATGAATGGAAGCCAGCATAATGGTACATGCCTGTAATCCCAGCACTTTGGGAGGGTGAGGTAAGGTCAAAAGTTTGAGTCCCCAGCAACTTAGACCCTGTTTATGAATGAATGAATGGAAGGGCAGATGACAAAGTAGTACTCTTTAAACATAACTCTAGTTACTATTAAAAACCTAAAGTGAGATAAATAGGTTGATTTTTGCCACAAAGACTATTGATGTCCACCATAGCATAGCTGGAAACATTCTTTGGCTTGAATATAGCACTTTAGAGGCCAGATGATAAAGAGAAAGGAAGTGGTATCCTAACACATACCAGCACATGCTCTAATCCCTTGAGCATAAAATCTTTCCAGGTATAGAAGCATAGCTGACCTGTGATTACATTAAGTAGCCCTAGGAACCTGACAAAAGGCTAGGACTCTTTTTTTACCTGGCTCTTTCTGATCACAGGCCAAGGGGCTGTGAAAACTCCGTTAATCCGGGACTTGCCAGAGGCTCTGCAGCCTTCCCTGGAGGCTGCTCTGTGTGACAAGAATGTCAATGTGAGGATGGCGGCAGCACTATGCCAATATGCTGCACAGTCACATAACCCCCTTGCCCGGGACATCATGGAGACAGCTCTTGTGAAGGGTGAGTAACTCTGTGTTACTGCTGACTTGGGAATATGGGGTAGAGGGAATCTCTCACCACCACCTTTCAGTCTCCCCCTCCACTCATGCTGTGATGTCTGCCACCATCATGTTTGGATTTATGTTAGAACATTCAGAAATCAGTTCTTCCTAGATACTTTTACAAGACTAAGCTTTTCATAGGGGTATTTGATTACAAAATATGTCCTAAAATGGATGGACCTGGAGGATATTATGTTAAATAAAGTAAGTCCGACTCAGAAAAATAAGTACCCTATGTTCTCGCTCAGAGTCAACCTGAATGTAGAATAGTGATTACTAGAGGCTGGAAAGTAGGGGTATAGAGGGAGCAGAAGGTGGCTAAAGGGAGAATGAATTTAATCACTGTATGCTATATGCATGTAGTGAAATATCACACTGAACCCCATTAATATGTACAATTATTACATGTTAATTTAAAAAAGAATTCTTTCATCATACAGCCTGATTTTCTTTATTGAAAAGACATAACAATACCAGATACACTTTTTAAATTTTAAAAATCACCACCTGAGCAAATCTTGCTTCCATTTTATATAACTTCCAAGCATCATTCCTATGGGTTATTGGATTTATTTGATCAAAATGGCTATAGTCAGGTGTGGGGATGCATGCCTATAATCCCAGCACTTGGGCGGCTGAGGCTGGAGGATTGATACAAATTCAAGGCCAGCCTGGGCTGCTACATAGTGAGTTCAAGGACACCCTTAGTGAGACCCTGTCTCAAGCAAACAAAACAAAACCTGGCTATGTCAGGTTATAGGCCAAAAGTGCATGACTGTTCTATTGGGAGGAAACATCACCATTCTAGACTCATTTTTTCATCCCACCATGGCAGGTAATAGTGTGGACAGCTGGGCTGCAGCTCAATGCTTGGCTGTCGAAGGTATTGCCACTTACCCAGTGATTAAGAGGATCCTCCATCAGCTGTTTAACAAGAAGAATGAGGACACTGAAAACCAGTCTTGTGTCCTCCTGCGCCACCTCAGCGGAAAGACAGTACGTGCCCCTTATGGATCAGAGAGGAAACTAAGTTTGGGAAATAATTAGATCTTTGTGAACAGTGCATATAAGGGATCCAAAGTGCAGCTGTTTGAGTAGGATAATCTCAAGCACAGGTGAAAGTGCCACTAACTGTGGGTAAACATGGGTGTGGAAGGGTATACAGGGAGACTCGACAATAGCTAGCTGAGAAGAGGTAGAAGTAGGTTGCAAATGATTTCTAACTAAACAAGAAGAGTTGTGACATGTAAAATTTGCTTCTGAAAGAGGTCTACTACTGAAAACCACACAGTCCTACAATTATGTTTAGTTTCTTTCTTAAGAAATAGGAAACAACCCTTGGAGCATATATAAGTCATCTCTAGGTAAAAATAGTCAGGAAGATTGTTTCTATTATGAAATCTGTATTTTCTTCCCTGATTATGATATCAGAGTCAGGTGGCTTGGATAGAGGACTGCTGATCTTTTGTAAACTCATTCTGTCTTTTATTAGGAATAGGTATCTCATGACCTTGGGACATTAATTATTCTGGTAGCCATTTATGATGTAACTTCTTCAAGATTCCAGTATCTCTAAAAGTGATCGTGACTACTGATACAAGTTCTTCCATTTCCTCAGACCCTGATACACACCATGCTTGCTGTGGAGCTGAACAGCCATCAGTGGAAGGACCGGACTGTGGCCTGCCGGGTCTTCTCTAAGATCAGTGGAAATGTCTGTTTAGTAAGCTTTCTTTCCTTGCTTCCAGAACAGAAAGCCTAAGTAAGGCTGGGCTATAGGATCCTTTCTACCTTTTCCTACCATATGGTATCTCACTCTCACCAAATAGATTTCTGTCCCCCCACTGCTACCTCTTATAACCCAGAATTATCTTCAAATGCCAACACATACTGGAACTTAAGCCAGTGATGCTCAGGATGGTGGCAATCCACACAGAGCCACAACAAAATAAACACAAAAACTAAGAGAAAGACCTTAGAAACTTAGTTATTAGACACTGCTTCAGTATCAATAGAGTTTATAAAAGTATCAATCAATGACATATTTTTCACCCCACTCCCAGCCCTATAATTGGTCCTTCATCACAGTTTAAGAAGTTTAAAGACCCAACAACCCAACTCAACCAGTGCCTGTCAAGGGGTCAGCACACACATCTATAAAACATAGTTCCAGAGCCAGATGTGGTGGCAGACTCTTGTAATCCTAGCACTTGGGAGGCTAAGGATCAGTGCGAGTTCAAGGTCATCCTACACTATACAGTGAGACCCTATCTCAAACAACAGCAAAAACTAAAACATAGTTCCATCCAGGTGGCCAAGTCCTGGGGCATCAGTACAGGCCTCATCTGAGAGACATAAAATCTCACCTTTGGCCAGCCAATCAGAATCTGCATTTTCACAACTTTAACATCTGAATCATCACACATTCACCTCCTTTGCATTTAGCACTCAGGATTACTAACTCAAAGTAAACAGACATGCAGAGGTAGTAGTAAACTATGTAAAGATGAGGACTTCAGAGCAGGCTGCTGGATTTAAGAGAAGCTGTGTGTTTATAAATTGTTTCATTCTTTCAGTAAGTAGTTTCTGACCCTGTCCTACATTGCTAGACATTATGCTAGCATTGGAGGTATTATCTTCCTTTGATAAATGTTATGCATAACCTAAACAGAAGCAACTATAAGACATGGGGATTTTAGGGCCCAGGGTTTAGCTCAGTGGTACAAGTGCCTACCTAGCAAGTAGAAGGTGATGAGTTCGATCCCCAGTAACCGCCCCCCCAAAAAAAAGATATAGGGATTTCTTATGGTTTCATGGAGCAGAGGAGGATTCACTAAGGACATACATTTTGAGCTAAATTCTAGAGTAGGAAAACATTTGGCACCAGGTAGGGGTGAAGGAGAGATGTTTCAGGCAGGGAGAACAGCTTGGCTACATTTACATCATCACCAGCTACAATTGTAGTACTATTTATCCCTTCTACTCTACATAAGAAATAGACTGATAGAGTGACCAACTGCCCTGGTTTGTCCAGAGCAGTGGTGGCCAACCTGTGGCATGCTTTTTTGTTTTCTCTTAAGATGAAAGATGTTAAGAGTTGTTTTTTCTAACCAAAAATCAGGATTCAGGTTTAATTGCCATGTTGGCACTTTGTGATAAATAAGTGGGTTTTGGGTTGCAGTTTGGGCACTCATCTCTAAAAGGTTTGCCATCACTGGTCCAGAGCATGCAGTAATAAAATTGGGAATGTCCCAGGCAAACAAGGATGAACTCTAGTCACCCAACTAAGTAACACTTTCAAGTTTTAAGTCTCTTATATATACTATGTTGGCCCTGATGCTATAGAATAGTTTAAAGGATAAGCTTAAGAAACAACTGGATTTGAGTCCTGGTTCTAGCCACTTACCTCGTTAATCCTGGGCAAGTGAATCGAAGCCTTTGCGTCACCTATGACTGGTAATAATGTTTGCCCCACTAGTTTGGGAGACTAAAAGATAAGTAAAAACATCTCGCATAATGCCAAGTAGAAAATTAACATTCAATAAATGATAGTCAATTTTTACACCTATTTACAGGATATGAAACACAAGTTGATCCAGCTGATGTGGGATGACTGGAATAATGAAGTGAGGCAAGCAGCTGCCCGCGCCCTAGGGCAAATGAGCCTTGGGAAAGAAGTGCATGATGCAATTAGGTAAGACCTAGTCAACATGAGAGGAACTTCTATTCTTAGAAGCAGTTAGTGGGCCTGGGATAAAGGCAGGTAGCATTTGTTAAGCTCTTCTGCATCTTCAGTATTGTACTAGGTCCCACTGTAAAAAGTTCAGTTACTATAGAAACTAACAGTGGAGCTAGAGGAAGCAGCATTCACTTAAGTTCACTTATGTATGAGGTGATGTTTTGGGTATCTGAAGGAGTTTGAAAAACAGACAGTTATGATGAGCTGCACAAGCAACATACACAAGGCCTAAACAAAAATACCAAATCATATTAAAAACAAATGGCATAAATCATATCTGCTACAGAAAAAATGGAGTATTCAGTGTGGGCTGAAGAAGCAGGGCCAAGTTTCACAGAGGATGGGTACACAGCACAGTCATTTTAGGCTGACAGCCTATTGCCAATTGAGCATCACACATGTAAGGGCAGTGGAGGGTGGTATTCAGTGAAAGTTTAAGGAGGAAAAATAAAAGCAATTTGTGCTTCACAGGGTTAAGCTGGTTGCAGGAAATGCCCAGGAGCGTGTGAAAGCACTCTCCCTGATAGGTGGGCTCAAGCTCATGACTGCCAAGCTTCTCCCAGGCTTCCTACACTGCTTCTCTGATGAGTTCGTAGCAGTTCGGCAGGCAGCCTGTTCGGCAGCAGGTGCCCTGCAGATCCGCAACAAGATGGTGAGTCCTGGAAACGTGATCACATCTTACCTGAATGACCTGAAGAGGGATTACCTTCCCTTGTTGTGCACAATACACTGACTATTCTGTGGGGACACAGAATGAGAGCTCAGAACCAAGAAAAGGCCACACCAGTCAGTAAGAACCATTTAGCTTCCAGGTCTCCAGACTTCAAGACAGAGCATACCCCTGAATACTGTTCTGACCTGCTAGCTTCCTTACTTGAGTGTTGATAGGTGTGAGTAACAATTCCAGAGAGTGGAGCTTCACACAGGTATTAGAGCAAATGTGACTATGGTATTCAAAAGATATCTGAGACCAGGGGTGTAGCTCACCTTAGCAGGCAAAAGGCCTTGAGTTTGATCCCCATCCACACTGCCCCTAAACACATGAAAAAAGAAGTCTGTACGGCCACAGATCTGTGGGCTGAGAAATCCAGAGAGCAGGTAATTCTGCTACCATGCAGTAAACAGGCTAGTAGTTCAGGCTTCAGCTCATTTGTCACTAGAGTCAACAGGTCACTTTCCAGTCCTAGCACCATTTAGAGACAAGTAGCATCCCTGTTTCCTATTCACTCTTGTTCTGGTTCTCTTCATTTGACACTGACTTTTATCCATTTATTCTAGGTGCTTGAATGCCTCCTGAATCTGATGCAGACAGATCCTTTTTGGAAAATCAAAGCTTTTGCCATTCGAGGTATTGGCATAGTGGCCCCTTTTTAGGGCTGGTCCTCGACTCATTATATAGCCCAGGTTGGCCTTAAATTATGGCAATTTAAGGCTGCCTCAGCCTCCTGCATGCTGGTATTACAGGCATGTGCCATCTCATCCAGCTTCAGCTCAGCTTTAAAAAAAACTGTGCTAATACTGATGATGCCCAGAAATTCTCTAGTCAGGGAATAAGAAAGTAGGGGAAGATGATCTTAGTTTCTCAGAAGTTCCTTGCCTGAGAAAGGAGATTTTTAGCTTTGAATGAATTTAGGTCTCTGTCAAATTTGTTAAGGCAAAGGGCATACTAGTCAGCCCCGGACAACAGAATCAATGTTTCAAGTAGATACCCATTGTTGGATATATCTTGCACTTCCTGGAGGTTCAGCTGTAGCACTCTGTAAAAGACCTGATTTAAGACTATAGAACCCTTAAACCCTGCCCTCTGGTTTTCCTAATTTCTTTTTAGTATCTTTGACTTTGTTTCTTTTTGATATGGTCTTTGGCAGGTCTCTAGCCACCACACTTGACTAAGCTGATGGCTTGTTAGCTTCTCATTGCTGTGACAAATAACCTGAAAAAAAAAAAAACTTAAAAGGAGTAAAGATTTACTTTGGCTCACAGTTTCAGTCCATTGTTGGCTGGCTCCACTGCTTTAGGGCTACGATGAAAGAGATTATCATGACAGACAGCATGTGATAGATAAAGCTACTCATCTCATGGCAAAGAGGAAGGGGCCATGGGCCCAATAGAGCATTTAAAGGCACTCCTCAGTGGCCTCCTTCTAACCAGGCCCTACTTCTAAAATTTCCACAACCTCCCAACAGTGCTATGAGGGTTTTTTTGCTTGTTTCTTTTGGGTGTGGGGGTATTTAAGATTCAAACCCTAACAGCTGTTTTAAGATATCTGTCCCATATCTCATCCATAACTAGGCAAATTAGTTTGTGAGCAAAGATGCAATCAAACATCTTCCTAGTAATCCTTTGAAGGTAATATCCCACTCTAACCTATCTCTGAAGTTTGTGCCTATGTTTATGTGGTGCTGTAGAACAAACCTAGGGCTGCCACATAGCTAGGTGAGGGCTCTATCACCAACCCCCACCCCAGCTCACTAGTTTTTGTTGTTGTTGTTTTTGATGTTTTGTTTTTTTTTAATCTGAGATTCTAATGGTGATTAGTCACCATCCAAAATGGAAGATATGGTTTGCAATCATCTATTTGTGGATGCTCAGATAGAGCCAACTCAGTCCTCAGTAACAGTGGGACAAGCTACTCTCTTTATCTCCGCAGCTTTGGGACAGATTGGGGAAGTGAATCCCCAGGTGGCTGATCTCCTGCTCTGGGCTGTCCACTATGAAGAATCTCCAGGTGTACGAGTGGAAGCTTGCCGTAGCATCCTGGCCCTCAAGCTTCAAGGGGACAGGGTCAGAGACACCTTCCTAGATGTGCTGCTTCTGGAGAACCATGACGCTGTTCTAAAGTAAGCGCTCAACTCTGGTCCCTGCCGCGACTTCCTGGATGGCCTACTCTCCCATCTTGTTTACTAAATCTACCCCTGCCTTTCTCGGCTCCCTCACAGTGGTTAATGGCCCACTGTGCCATTCATTTGCCCACTCAAATAGGTAACAGGAAAAACCAGTCCATATTAGACAGCCAAATTCAGTTTGTGCGCTGGTCCCACCCCTCCTCGCCACATGCCCATCTGGTTTTTGAGTACTGTATTTATATATTCCACTAAATTTATCAAGTACCAATTGTGACAACAGGCTTCAGAGTCAAAAATTCTGGTGTTTGAATTCTGGCTCAGTCACAAAATAGCTACATGGGCCTGAAGCAGCACTTGAGTGACTGCACCCATTCTTTTCCTTTTTTCTTTTCTTTTTTTTAATGACAGTCTACATAACAGAGCTGCAGTGGCAATAAAATGACACTTGATACCTGTCATGATGAAGTTCAATAAATGGTGCCTATTAGTACCTTCAAATAGATCATTTCAGTTGTACAATATCACTAGGAACCAATCCCTTCCTGTGAGCCAGGGGTGGCCCCCATGGGGAACGGGAAGAGAATCAAGAAGCCAAACCACACCTTCCTGTGAGCTAGCTGGTGCTCAGGCTGAAAGACAAGAAGAGCACCCCTCCCTTCCCCTGCCCCCATAAGCAATGAGCTGATGTGGGCGAAGTCAGGCTAAGATGATCGCAAGTAAAGTAAAAAAAGTAACTTAATGCTTGTATTGCTTGATTGACTTTGTAGGCCTAAAACTGGTAGTTTGAGCATCTATTTGGAGGATAGCAATATGCATTATAACAGCTGTGGGAGATTTCCTTCTATTTTGTTTTAGAAATCCAATGTTTCATTTCATTTTACTGTTTTTATTCCTGAATCTGGTAACCTGAGCAACTATTCTGAAGATAATAATATGTAATATAACCACCATTGTTAAATTCCTATCATCTTGTTTTGAAAACCTATATAGCTGTTATTGTTCAGTTGTTGTTTTGATTTGTTTGCTTCTTGGTTTTTCTATTATTTCTTTTTTCTCTTTAAAATAAAAAATATATACATATATCCCTAGGACCTCAGCAAAACTGGAGTTAGAACTGGAATGTACAATTCTTGCTTATTTTCTACCCCTGTGCTTTTTTAAAGGATAAGGCACAACAATGTAAGAAGTCCATCCTTCTCTTTCAGGGAAATTAACCAGGCAATGAAGATACTCAACTTAGGAAATGAAGAATACCAAGAAATGGTCCAGGAGGTCAAGAACAGAGTAAATAAGTACAAGTAGTGTTTTCAAGAGAAAATTCAGGGCTCACAAGAGTTCCTCAGATCCTTTTTACTCCTAAGCATATATATGCCCTTCCTCATAACAGAAATACTTCACACACCACAGATAATGTATTGTTTGAAGATATAAAACATATGTGCAGGTTTATAAAATTCTGTTAGTATGAAGACTAAAACAAAAATCTTGTAGTCCTATCAAGTAACCCTCAAAATGAGGGCTTAAATTGGTTTTTTACCATATCTTTCCTTTCCTGTTTTCTCCCCACCATTCCTTATATCTTAGGTTTTTTCCTTCTTTTTTGTATATGGGCATAAAGAAGGAATGCGAGATTAAACCTGGCCTCCTCGATTTTCTTTTTCCTTCTCAATTTTCCTTAATTCCTAATGTGGGAACTTTCACCAAAGGAACCCTCTAGCTGAAAAGGTTCTAATTTTTCAAAGCTGTTACATGAAATGAAGGAATACAGGGAAAAGAACATAAAAATGGCAATTCACAAAACCAACTTCACACCAAGTAGGTATTTCTTAGCAGATTCCTTTCATCATGACCAAATAGGTAAAGTAAAATTTTTATTAGCAGGTATTTAAAAAAAACCAGCCAGAATTTTAGGTACCTATATACCACCTAATACTGATAAGCATAATAATGTTATTTTGTTGATTTTTTTGATGATTTTCTGTCTACAAAGTTTTGAACATTTGTTTTAATCTAGATTGAAAAACTAAACCAAAGGGACTTGCTGACGCAGAAAATATTCAAGATGGAGAGAGTCATAAGAAAAGTGAAAGAAGCAGCAAAACGTGTTTACTCACAACCCAAAGAGGGGCAAAAACCATTGAAACGCCATACTTTTCTCCAAGAAACTTTTCAGGGTAAGTTTCCTCAGGGTAAATCCTATGCCTTAATTCCTTTTTTAAAAAATTATTTTTTTGAGATGCGGTCTTTGTAGTTCAGGCTAGCTTGGAACTTACTATGTGGTCCAGGCTGGCCTCAGACTCTGGCAACTTTCCCATGTCACCCTCCCTGTGCTACATCCAGCTGCCTTGACTCTTTACAATAAACCTATTCCAGGTACATGCCTGTAATCCCAGCAGTTGGAAGGCTGAGGCAGGAGGATCACCATGAGTTCAAGGCCAGCCTGGAATACACAGTGAGTTCAAGACTAGCCTGGACTGTATAATGAGACACTGTCTCAAAAAACAAAACAAAACAAAACAATAAACCTATTCCAGGATATAGATTTGAGACTTAGTGAACAGTTTCACAGGATGAGAGTTAGGAAAGGCTACTTCCTTTTCTTCTCAGTCACTATCTGCTTGGCCTGTTGTTTTTTCCCCCTTTCTATCAGGTTATTTGCTGGTTTTGCCTCCTTAAGAAAAGGTAGCTGCACTCAAACAGACTGAAAAGACAGGTCAAAAAAGAACAACTTAAAAAAACCACAAGTCTTTGTAAAACAAAACAAAAAACTGTGGTTTGATTCAGCACCAAAAAAGGTCTTAGAGGAGGGATTCAAGGGAGAGCTACTGTTTTTATTTACGTGTATCTATGCTTTTGTAAATGCATATGTAAATGTGTGTGTGCTATGCTGGGGACTGAACCTGGGGTTTTGCACAGGCCAGAAAAACATTTTTTAAGCAACACCTCCAGCTGTTTTTGTAAAAATTTGTGAAACATCATCTTGCTATGTAGTTCAGACTGGCCTTGAACTCACTATATACCCTTGGCTGGCCTTCAACTCACTGTGATCCTCCTGCCTTAGCCTTCAGAGTGCCAGGATTACAGATGTGCACCACCATGCTCACCCATAATTTTTTTAAAAAGATTTTATAATAAAGTTCTCACCCTTAAAAAACTGGTCCTATCAGTTATGGTGATAGGTTCTTAAGAGTCCTATCCTATATACAACCTAAATAATGAGGGTGTAGAAATCAAGCTGTACCAAAATAATACTTACAAAATCTGTGTGCCCAAGCGTAGTAGCAGCCTCGGGTCACTCAGCCAGCTGCCTACCAGCCACCACCCCAAACCCAGGTCTTCTGGTTCCAACTCCAAGTGCTCTTTCTGGTTCAACAGGCTCTTTTCCACCAACCATGAGAATACTCACTTGCCAGATTTGGGGAAGTTTCTTCCAACTGCCAGGAAAAAAATGAGAGTGGAGAGTAACTTGAACAGCAGCCTTCCCTCATAGCCAGCTTACTAAAAGTTGGCTAAGACCTATGACAGCACAACTAGGTGACAGGTTGCCTCTTTGGGACCAGACAATGATGTAAGCAAGCATTGAACAAAAACATAATATGTACTGTTAAAGCTGACTGTGCTTTGGGGTTTAAATACAACAATTAAAATAAGTACATTACACCCAAAGTTAAAGAAACTACGCCAATCAGATGAGTTTCTCTTCTTTAACTTTTGCAAGTTGTTATCAGGGATCTAGGACTATGGATGCTAACTATATGCTCTACCATTAAGCTATAACTACAGCCCTCTCCTTTCAAGTTGATTAACATGCTCCTTTTACATCCTGCAACCATTTCAAGTTGCTTTTCACTTCTCTTGCATTTCTTCAAACCAATCCACATAATAATCTACCTTAGAAGAGAGAAATATTCTTTGGTACTTTAATAAATCATATAAACTTATTAACAAATATGATACCCCAATGCCCCCCCAAAACTGATGAAAGAGAACTTAAATGAAAGATACAACTTCCAAATAAAAACTTCTAATGTCTTAAGCAGAGTGACAAAAACCAGCGCTCACAGTTCACAGAAGCCTAGGAGGAATGAAGCTGGTGCTGTGAAATGATAAAGGCCATTTTTGCAGAAATAGCTCTTTTGTTTTCTCCTCCAACTTCTGCTTTTATGTTTGTACCTAGATGAGGTTGCTCCTCCCAGAAGACCGTCTGAGATTTGTGACATTGAAGAAGTCATAAAGGTAAATGTTACCATACTGATGGTTATCAAAATAAGAACAGGAATTAAAAACAAAACCAAAATGCAGGTGGTGGTAGTGTTGAATTGCTACTGTCTTGTTTCCAGCAATCAACAAGGTACTAGTTTGGAGCTAGAGGCACCTTCGTGAGTAGCAGCCCCTTATCATACAGCATGGTTGCCAAAGAAAGCTGGTCCTTCACACTGCGACAGGGTAGGTCCCCTATTCTCACAAACTCTGGGTAGGAGCTAAGCAAGAATTCCATGGCGTCAGCTTGCTGGGGGTATATTTCCAAGCACTTGGGTTCCTCCAGATGATAAACACGAGAGTTTTCCACGGTGTAATAGAGAAACAACTGGCCCCCTTCACCAACCAGACGAGCTATCCCATCCTGCAACATGTGGACTTCCGTTTCTGTTGTCAACTGGGCACCCACGTTTACTGGCTCTCCAGCCTCCCAGCGAATTGGGAGCCCGTAAACACTTAGTGCCCTCTCCCTATCAGTCAACACAGGTGGCAGAGAATCGTGGATGAAGTCTTTGGCTCGCTGGTCAGCTACAGCATCAACAGGTGCAAAGTGTCCAAGGCGGGCAACCAAGACCCGTACTTTCTCCATGAAGGCGGTTCTTCTGGGATCGTTAGAATCAGAATGTTGGGCCCCCATGTAATCCATGAAATCTCGGGGAAGACCCCTCCGAAACTCCACGTTTTCTTCCATTGCAGCCTGCAGGGCCAGGGGCAGAATGGTCTCCAGGAAGTCGCCCCAGCTATTGCGCTGGTACGTGGACAATGTAAGGTGCAGAGAGTGCACTCCATCCTGGCATTCAGCTTGATGAATGAAGCCCCGAGGGAAATAGAGTAAATCCCCAGGTTCCAGAACAGCCTGCAGCACCGGCTCACCAAGGTCCTCCTGGCTGAAATTGGGGCTAGATGTAAGGGCTAGTTCTTCACCTGGGACCCGGGGACGGTAGACACGCCAGAATTTCCTACCTTCCAGCTGCAGCACAAAAGCCTCAATGTCGTCGTAGTGGGGCGCAAAGCCCTGGGAGTTGGGGGGCGTGAGGTAGACGTTGGAGCCTGCCATGCTTCCAAACTGCTCCTGGAGCACAGCCAAAAACTGCCACACGGTGGTTGAGAAAGCCTGCGGACAGAGGAAGCGCAGGGAGCAGCCGGCCTGGTACAGCGACCACGCGGCGGCGGGCAGCACGCGGCCCAGCGGGTTCAGGGTCTCGCGCCTCCCGTTGATATAACGCGCGGCGTCCAGGTGCTGTCCAAACTGCACCTCCTCGTTGCGCAGAATCGAGTCCAGTTCAGCAGTAGAGAAAAGGCCCTGGTAGTAGGCGTGGTCCTGCCGCCGTACCATCACCGCTTCCCGCTCCCAAAGGCGCCGGTAGAAATGGTCCGGCGGCAGGGGCGCGATGAGCCACTCAAAGAGGCGGGCCGCTCGGCGCCGGCTGCTGGGCATGCGGTTCAGCTCAGCCAAGATGCGCTGCAACGGGGAGTTCCAGGGCAGCTCCTGACCTGCTTTATCCACTTGCGGCACGGGGTTCGCCCCGCGCTGAGGGGTGCACGGCAGGGTCCCGCTGTCCATCGCACAGGCGGGAGCAGCCTGCACCTCCACCACGCGCGCTGGCGGGGTCTGCAAGGTACGCGCAGCGGGCGAGGCCTCCAGCAGCTCCGGAATGGCCACCGCGTCACAAGGCAGAGCGTCCTCCGGATTGTCGGCCGTCGTCTGCACCCTTGAGTCCTCCCAGTCCTCGCTCAGCAGCGCCTGAGCCCTGAGCGCGGCCATGCGGGACGCGACACTTCTCCTCAGCTGCTTTCGGATCTTCCTGGGCCTCAAGGGCAGGGCCAAGATTGACCCGCTGTATGACTGGGATGGGCGCCGGCGCTTCAGCCGCCCGCGCCTCAACCTCCCAGCGCTAGACTGGAGCGCCTCCATGGCAATACGGTCCTCCTGGGCCGCACGGTCCCCGACTACCACTGGAAAAAACGGGCGCAAACTGTCGGCGGCCGCGACGCACTCTGGGAAGGAGGCGTGGCTTCCAGCCGGCTCAAGATTGGCCACACCCACCGCCTTCCACCTGACTCCTCCTGCTTGCGGCGTTCGTAGTCTAGGTTGAATTCTCGGGTTCACCCTAAAGCGAAGGATCCTTGTTAAACTAGGTAGCACAGATTCCATATTCAGACAGCAATTTAAAAGTCAAGTTTCTGGACACTCTAGGAGAACTATTGGACACTTGCTTCTTTTTTCCTTTTATTCTGACTATTGTGTTCTTCCTGATGTCCTTTTTTCTGTGAACAGGATGTTCTCCAGCAGTTACCCCGGGAGAGGACACAGTTCTTTGCAAGAAATGCTCTCAGGCAAACTTCATTCTGCACAAATCCCAGGTCTAACCACTCTTTTTACTCTGCTGAAACTAACTTCACCGAATGAAACCCTAACAAGCTCTCCTTTTAACTTCCTTTCTTTTCAAATGCTATAGTCACCCTCTCTCTAAAAAAGAAGTTAATGAACTTTTCTGAGTTCTCATCCTCAGCCACAGGAGTTGAACCTCTTCCTAGAAGGGCAGAACTACAATCCCAGCCTTGTTTACTGTTTTGGGACAGTCTCACTGAATTCCCCAAATTGGCCTCAGATTTGCTATTTTCCTGCACTCAGTAGTTGAATGGCCAGGGTCATCACTATTTGGCTCTGCATGCATTATTTTTTTAAATTAAATTTATTGGTACACTTTAGGTGTACATAATGATCACATTCATCATAGGGAATTTGTATCCATACATGATAATATCTTTCTTTGTGTTAGTTTTTGAGACAGTGTCTCACTATGTAGTTCAGACTGGCCTCGAACTCATGGAGATCCTCCCCACCTTAACTCCCTGCGTGTTGGGATTCCAGGCATGTGCCACCAAGCCTGGCTACCTGTACATAATTTGTAACATACCTTGATTATTTTTCTGCATGCATTCTTGATAACTTTCCTTCCCTCTCATCTGAGGTCTTGTTTCGTTAGCTGCAACATCTCTTGGGAATAGACTTCTAAAATCTGGGCCTTTCATTTAACAGGCACTATGATAGATATAATAAGGGTGTAATTGTTGAGAACAAAGTCACTTGTTTTCATGCACTTGTTGTTACTTTATTAATAAGCATTGTTTATCTCTGTTTAAATTGTTTAAGATAAAGCATTGCTGAATGAAAGGATAAGATAGTTTTTGTGATGATTAATAGGTTTTACCAATTGTCCTTCAGATGGATTTACCAAACTGCTCTTTAAGAGTTGACTATATTATGAGCAATTAGCTTCATGCAATGGCAGTATCCTAGCCAATAAGGTTTATCCATGGCCTGACTATTGCTATTGCAAGTAAGTTTAAGCATATTCTTCCTTTGTTTCTTTTCATTTTGTTTTGTTTTTGTATTTTTTTTGTTTGCTTTTTGAGGTAGAGTCTTACTATGTAGCTCAGGATGACCTCAAAGTCATGATCCTTTTGCCCCAGCCTTCTGAGTGCTAAGAATACAGGCATATGTGTGGTCACTCCTAGCGAATTATAATGAGTATATTAGACTAGATGGCCTCTAGTGGCTTTTCGGTGGTTCCACTGAGCTTAAATTGCTCCCTTTTTCAGTCACACTCTTACCTAACCCTTCACAAAGCTTTTAGATTTTACTGCTACCCTTGCCTAACATTCACCCTTTCATCTTTATGTCCCACATGGCCTATTACATGATTCTCAACTGGGGCAATTTTGCCTCCCTAGGGACAATTATCAATGTCATGGAAGAGAAGGGAGTTTTGAACATCTGGTGGGAAAGGACTAGAGATGCTGCTAAATATCTCACAATGCAAAGGAAAACTCCCTACAGCTAACAGTTATATGACTCAAAAGGTCAATGATAGTAGTGGGGCTGAGAAACTATATTAGCTTCCCAAATAGTGTTTTTACTCTCTCCTATGCTGATTTATACTACAGAAAACGACCAGGATAATTTTCTTAAATTATGTCCCTAAACTTGTCACTATATTATAGTTGAAACCCATGTGCCTATGAGTACTCCAGGCTCCTCTACATAATACTAAAGTCACATAATGTTATATCCTCCTTATCACCCTAAACTCTATTGCTACAAGCTGGACTGCTTGCTGTTCTTTTTCAGTATTGTCCTGCATACATCCTGTCATGCTGTTCCCTCTTAGTGGTGTCGCTAGTCATGTCAGACAAGACCATTTTGAAAGGTTGTGCCTACATAGTTCGGCTCAAGGTTTCCTAGCCAAGAGACAGAGTAGTGGCTTAAGCCAACTATAATGGTTTGAAACAAGAATGTCACCCCCAAACTCATATGTTGAAGATTTGGTTCCCATTGCAGCAATGTTCAGAGATGGGGGTTCAGTCATGAGGCTTTTGACCTCATCAATGGATTAATGCATTGATGGATTCATAATTTAATAGGCTATTAAGAGAAGATGGGAACCTTAGGAGTGTCTTTGAGATGTATATCATGTCCTCAGCCCCTTCCTGTCTCTTTTCCTCCCTCTCTTCTTCTTCCCCTTCCTCCCTGTCTCCTTTCCACATGTCATGAGGTCAATAGCTCTACTCTCCCATGCACTCCTTGCTGTGACATTCTGGTCTCAGAAGCCAAAAACAATGAGACCATGTGACCATGGACTGAAAGCATGAGCCAAATAAATGTCTCTTTTTAGATTTTCATCAGGTACTTTGTCATAGCAACAGAAAGCTAGCACAGCAACCACTGTTACCCCACGTCCTATTGCCCTAGTATAAGGCTGCAGGATCTGGAAGAAGGAACAATAAGAGGGGGAAACCTCTTCCTAATTGACACAAAAGCTGTGTGTGACGGCAGAACCCTGATGCTGGATCCCTTGGGGAGATGTAGATGAAGGAAGGTCTCATTTGTCACTGGGAAATTGAATTGTCTTTTCAAAAGAGTGATTTTCACTTGGCAAAGGACACTTCCTGCCAGGATCTAAGGAATGCACTCTGCTTCTCTGCCTGCAAGACTGGGGGATCCTATCCTCAGATGTAAGAGGGCTGTAGTTTGCTATTTCTACAGATAACAGATATCTCCTCCTCCCAGGCTTTCCTGTGACCTCATCCTTTTTTTTTTTCCAACATCTTGTCATTTCCTCAGAGAAAAAATATAGCTGATATCTCTGTCCTTTAGTTTCCCCTGTGACTGGGAGTTGCCTTTTGGAATCTTCCTTATCTGTAATTTCATCACTTTCCTGTAATTCTATGAAAGGGGCTATTAATAATCATTTTCATATATTTATAACTTAATGACTTAGAATAATATTCTTACTATATTGTTGAATAGGAGTAAAGTTAGGAAAAACAAGACTTACACACCTGTAATCCCAGTACTCAAGAGGCTGAGGCAGCAGCTTCAGAAGTTTGAGGCCAGTTTGGACTACATAGGGAGACCCTGTCTCAAAACAAACAATAATTCCAAAAGTGTGTAATGTGTGTGTGTATCTGTCAATCCCTACATCCATTTGAACTAATGAATAAAGTTTTTACTACATATTTAACTGTGATTATTATTGAGATATTGAGAAACCCTTGTATAATCTTTGGGTGATATGGTGGATTGACAACTGGTGGTTAACTTGTAACAGCTGGACTGAATCAGAGTGGTGCTGGGTGTGGAGGGCCCCCCTGAGAATTGTTACCAGCAACATAAAAAAGAGAGGAAAAAGTGGTGGTGTTGGTTCTTCTGTTGCTATTGGTTCTGGAGGAGCTTGTCAAGCTTCTTTCTTGATATGAACTTGGCTGTTATCGTCAGAAGAGCTCAGAACCTTGTAATTGAGAATGGCTGAGATTCACTTTGGGACAGCTCTGGTTCTTACTTTGAGCATTGCTTCCTGGCTCTGGCGGAGGATGATGGTGTGCGGTTCAGTCTCCTGGAGAAGCCTGTCATGATGGTTTCCTGATATGAACTTGGCTGTTCTCACCGATGGAGGAGCTCGGGACCTCGTTGTGGCTGAGGATGGCTGTGGTACCTTTTGGGAGAGCTCTGGTCCTTATTTTGAGCATCACTTCCTGGCTCCAGTGCAGATCTCTCACCCTGCTGGCACAGATCCTTCACCCTGCTGGCATAGACTTTCTAGCTTCTACTGCTGACCTTGGGCCTTCCCAGTGTAGATCAGTGAAACAGACTTGCATGAGACATTGTCATGGGCTCTAGGTCTTCAGTGGACTCAGGCAGGATACTGTTGTGGGATTCAGGCCCTCAGCTGGATTCTTTAAAGTCTTTAGTGTGTGGACAGATTTCCTGTACTGTTTGTGTTTGACTCTTTAGGTGACTATTATAAAACAATTCTATAAATTGTGCGTCCTGTATTAAATTGTTTTCCTTGTAAATCCTGACTACAACAGGTGACAATTCATCAACATCAAAATTTTAATGTTATATCCAGTATCATGACCTGTCATCAGAAACTATTGTTGACCAGTTTAGTTTCTCTTCCATTTTGTTAGCAGGTAAAAATTAAAACTGTCTGACCCATTTGGGAATAATGATGCATCCCTGTACCCTTAACTATTCTGGAGGCTGAAGCAAGAAGGATCAAAAGTTTCGGTATTGCCTGAAACTTTTAGCAAGACCCTGTTTCAAAATAAAAGCTAAAAATAGCTGGGGATGCAGTTCAGAGCAAAGGCTATGGGTTCAATCCCCAATACAGTGGGAAAAAAAATCTGACCAATAGTAGAGTTACTTACTGTTTTAGCTTCTGGCAATTATTCCAAAACGCTTTACCAAGATTTGTCAAACAACTTTCAGTAGTATATGTTCATCTTTTATTTAATTGTATCTTGTTTAACTCTATGTATTAAACAACAAAACATTGGGAGGCTGGGGATATAGTTTAGTGGTAACACTTGCCTAGCATGTGTAAGTCCCCGGGTTCAATTCCCAGCCTACAGAAAATTATAATTTTGATCACTTCCTCACATCTTTGTCAATACAGCATCATCCGATAAAATAGTTTTCATGCACTTTTATTTTATGTATTTCTTTGTTTGTTTTTGAGACAGGTCTCACTATGTAGTTCATGCTGGCCTTGAACTCAATATGTAGCCCAGGCTGGCCTTGAGTTCATGGTAATTCTCCTGCCTCAGCCTCCCAAGTGCTGGGATTACAGTTATGTTCCACCATTCAGGCATATATTTATTTATTTTTCTTATTTTACTGGAGATTAAATCCAGGGTCTAACGTGTGCTAGGCAAGCACTGTACCACTGACCTATATCCCAGTCCTTTTTTATTTATTTATTTATAGATGGGGTTTCATTATATAGTTCAGACTGGCCTTGAACTCACTCTGTAGTCCTAGCTAGTCTTGAACTCTCAGCAGTCCTCCTGCCTCCACCTCCTGAGTGGCTGGGATGACAGGTTTGTTTTTGTTGTTTTGTTTTGCTTTTGAGACAGGATCTGTCCAAATTTCCCTGACTGGCCTTGACCTTGAAATCCTCCTGTCTCGGCCTCCCAGATAGCTGAGATTACAGATGTATTCCCCCACTCCCAGTTCACAGTATACTTTTAAAATATTTATGTCAAAATGTTGAAACCACAAGTTTAACTTATTGTAGAAAATACTTGGCATATGACCTGATCAGCAAAGCCATTGAAAAATCTGGCTCCCACTATCTTCCATTCCTTTTCATTATGGTTCAATTTCAGTGTACATACGTCAGACTTAGTAACCCAAACTCCCTTGGAAAAAAATTTTATTAACTAGACTTAATATCGCTATGTGCAATTCTTGGGGCCTTTAGTCTTACAAATGCCGCTCATGTGCAAAGTTTTACCCACTGCCTTTACTGAAGTAGTTTTGTACAATTGGATTCTCTTGTCCTAGTCTGAATTTCTTTCTGTGATCTCCTTCTTTCTCAAGTGTATTTTTAAATTTTTCATACGTTAAGTTTCACTCTTTGTGCTGTCAATTTCTGTGAATCCTAATAAATGATAATCTCATGTATTCATGGCATCTTACTACATCTGTATAGCTTTACAGCCCTAAAAATCTCCTATTTAATCTTTTATTCCTCCTCTCAAACACTTGATGAACACCAATGTTTTCACTGTCTCTGTAATTTTGCCCTTTTCAGAATGTCACATAATTGTAATCATATTTATGTAGCATTTTCAGGCTGGCTTCTTTGAATTAGCAGTTCATTAAAGGAGGTTCATGAATACCTTTTTGTATTTCGGTAGCTCATTTTTTTTCTCTGAATAATATTTCATTCTATAGGTGTATTAGTTTGTCCATTTACTGGTGGACATGCTGTATGATTCTTAATTTTGGTTTATGAATAAAGCTTCTACAAACTTTCATGTACAGATCAGACATACTTTATATCATGACTTCATCTTTAATTTCAATATAATAGTCAGAAATACAATAAAACTATAATTGAGCAATACACCTTGAAAGTTAAAATCATTTATTTTATTTCTATTTTTTATTTTAAAGAGGACAAAACAGAATGAACCAATTAAAACAAACCAGTATAAAAGATACAGGACTTCAAAACATTACAAAATCAACAATAGTAACCATAATGCTTTTTGATGTCTTCAAAATAGCTGCAGATATCTTCAGACGTAGTAAAAATCAAACAGAACAGAATAGAATAGAAACAATAAAAAGACAATGCTTCAAAGCAAGCTAATAGTAAATCCAAAATTTCTACCATAATATATCTTGCTATCTTTGAAATAGCTACTCCTGCCATTGGAGTTGACATAATCAAGCAAAACAAAAGAGAATAAAACCCAACCCAACAAAACAATGGAAACAATATAGGACTTCCAAAACAAGACCATAGGGAATCAACAATGGCTGCAACCCTTAGAAGGAGATCCCTTCTAGATGTCACATTGTGTCCCACCATCCTCTGAACCTATGATCAGACCACTGGCCCTAGACCTGCAATGTTAGTGGAACACCAAAGCACCCCAGGCATCCAATTGCATTTCACCTCAATAGCTATCATCACAGCCTGTGTTTCTCTGGATAAGCCTGTCTCTTACAACAGGGGTAGGTGTGTGTGTGGTGGTGGTGGTGGGGGGTTGATACTTCTTGTTTGCCAGCCCATGCGCCAAAAGGGGCTAGGGTTTCTCTGTTCCAATCTGGTGGCAACCCACACATGGCACTGGTTCCCAGACTGGGCTTGCTTACTGGTGTGGCTTTGTTCTCTCCCCCCAGCCCAGGTCCACAAATGGTGCTGACTCACAGGGGGAAGCTGGGTTCTGTCTGTTCCAGTCCATCAGTGGCCCAGGCATAGTTTATTATTTTAATAATTTATATATGGTCTTTGGGGTTGAGGTGTGGCTCAGTGGTAGAGCATTCATGTAGCATATATGAAACCATAGATTCAATCCCCAGCATATAAAAAGAGAAACAGAAATGGTTAATTATAATTGATTTATCCATTTATTAAGTAATAAAAAGAGAATAAATATGTTGGTTCTTATTACTTAACTAATAATAATACAGTAAATATACCATTGAAATTATTATTAGTAATAAAAGGAACATTATAACAGGTAGTGTATTACACAAATGTGTGAGCGGGTATATATTAAACTCTGGGTAGGCTTTTGAGATTAATTAAAGAATAGCCATGCATAAAAATTAGAAATAGGCAGGCACTGTGATATTCCCCTGTAATTCCACCCACTTAGTGAGCTGAGGCAAGAGGATCACAAATTTGAGGCTACCCTGGGCAATTTATAAGACCTTATTTCAAAAATAAAAATAAAAAGATGGGATGTAGCTCAAGTTACAGTGTTACTTAGCTTACCTGAGATAAGCAATCTGGGTTCAATCTCTTGTACAAAAAAAAAATCAGAAGTAATTCCATCAAATTAGTAATACAGTATAAAAATATTTCAGCCAGGTATGGTAATGCACGCCTATAATCCTAGCACTCTGGAAGACTAAGACAAAAGGATTGCAAATTCAATTTTAGTCACTTGGCAAGAACTTGTCTCAAAATAAAAAAAAATTAAAAGAACTGGGGAATATAGTTCAGTGCAAAAGTCTGAGTTCAAGGTCCAGTACCTCAAAAAGAAAAAAATTGTATCTATTTAATGAAGAGGAAGATAAATATATACAATGACAGATAAGCCTGTTCTATATAAACACATATGTTCTGATAAATTTCATTTTGTTTGGTTCCTGTCAAACAAGAAAAAAGAATGGTACATTTACAGTGCTGCATTATCAGCAGGGAATATTTTTTTTACTAGATATCGTAAGAACTAAATGTTTCTTTTATGAGTTTTATATAATGATAACTAAAAAGAATTGCCTATAGACTAGCTTCTGGCCCTGTAAATTTAAAAAGTATCCTAGTTTTGTGTCCCATTCCAACCCATGTCAATATTGGGCACCATAGGACATGTTCTTATCAACCTGTGGTCCTTCATTTTCATGGCATATCAGCACTTTAGTAAGCATGGCAGGCACTAGAGCACTTGAGTCAGCCTCATGTTAGGATGACCAGCAGTAACCTAACCAGTACCACCCTGGATCAGTGAGGCCTCTGCCCTGGGGCCTCAGCTCAGCCCCTACCTCTGACCACACCACTCATCAAAGGGTAAGAAATCTGCAATCTACCATAGCCCACACCAACTTTATTTATAATATACTCTGGGCACCTGAAACTCTGGGATTTCTCACCCATTTTTGGACTTTGGTGGGATGGGTTGTCTTCCCAACAGTGGGCTGCCTTATACTAAAGGAGTGGCCAACAGGTGGTTTGGAAGTTTTGTGAATATAACTCAGAAGTGCAGACTGGAGAGTCCACAGTAATTGTAAGGTTTTCAGAGTGCAGGATGGACCTGGAAATGGAGCGATAGATGGGTGGGTTGCATGTCAGTTTTCCTATACTGCCCATTCTCCAAAGAATCTGATTGCACCAGATTCAGACCTGTCTCCTTGTCAAGATGAGGAACAGAACTGTTTTACGCAACAGTCTGTTAGCTTGATATATAAAAATTAAGTATTTAGAGATATATAGTAAATTGTACATTCAGATGGCTTTCTGACTAGGGTCTTGGAAGGCAGATCTTGTGCTCATAGATTCTATCTTCTTACTCAGTTCAGTAATTCAGAGAGCTATTCTGACAAATTGTCACTAAAGAGACTTTCAGCTGGGGCCAACCTTTCACACAGAGCACATGTTTGACGTATGCACTCATATGTTAATCTTTCTTTGCAGCCTGTGAAGCCACGCGCACCGAATCCCTGGTTACAAAGTCCAGTCCTAGATCTAAACACGCAAAGCAGACATCACTTGTCACTTGCCAAAGATCTACGCACTGCCCGGGAAAAAAGGATTGCTATGGGGCCATTTGAATCGCACACCTCAAGTCTTTAGCTGAGTAAATACTCAGAAGATTTTTTCCAACATCAAAGCTTCTCTCTCTGAAAGGAAAGGTATTCATCTCTAGACTGAATGCTGCTCTTGTTGCAAGATACAGGCAGAGTGGACCAGGTCTGTTCTGCCTCTTCATTGATTCTATACAATCTTTCACTGTTCATAAAGAAAAATTATGTAATTGTGGACTTGATCTCTTAATGTGTAGTAATTATACAGAGAGTTAAAGAAGACTGACATCACGTTTGGTGACAGAGGATATTTTTCCAAGACCCGTGAAAAATCATATATTAAATACAAGTCAGAGCTCCAAGTTTATTAAAGTGGGAATACTGAAAGACTCAGCATTGTTTACAAAGCTGTGCAAATTGTCCTCTGGAACCCAAACTAGAATCCCATTTATCTAATAAAGATAAGTTCAGGTGACTTCAAAAGAAAAATCTTCAAGACTAGTCTCTCACTTTTTAAAAAATATCTGCGTGTCTAGTCTCGTTTTAGAGGAAGTTCTTCAAGTGCAGTCTGTGGGGCAATGTGGAAGGTATGTCACATGGATTGTTAGTCAATGTGGCAACCATGTCACAAGATTATTACAAAACAAAATAAAAACAAGCCAACACAATAATTTCCCCTTCATACTAAGTTGGTGGGCATGAACATACGTAAATTCCCAAGAAATAACTGAACTTTCTCAAGGCTTAATGACAAACAATTCTCATAGGCTTCAGTGTGTTTAATGCTTAAAAGATTTAAGCATTGTGGAGCAGCTGGAAACTATCATAAGACAGGAATTTGTAAGAGCACATGATGCTTAAAAAATAAAAAAGGAGAGATGCATAAAAAAAGAAAGATGCAGAATTCAGAATAGTATGAATCCAGCTTTCTTTCCTAAGTATTGATTGCTATTTATACTCTAAAAGGCACAGGAACATTCAACAATGAAAATAATGGCAATGTGGCCCCTCTCCCATTTTCTTCTCCCGAATCGCATCTTTTCATGGCACTGTTACTGAAATATAAAAAGTAATATTTTCCACTGTGAACTTATAGCAGCTATGAAATGTAGAGGGGCAACTTTGGGCAATATCCATTTATGCATAACAGAAAATCTTCCCTTTCCTGGACTCATGTAACCCATGTTTTTTTAAAATTACTTTACACATTCCATCTATTTCCACATCTAACCTGAGGATTCTGGGATCTGGGGCTCATGAGGCATTCAAAACAATGAATAATTCTGTCCAAATACTCTCTTGGCCCCTCTATCTTTGAATTTGCCATTTAATAGTGAAAGGACGTTATTGTGCACTCTTTTCATTGCTGGCAAGAGCAAGAGAGCTGAACTGAACTCTCTCACCAACCAGCCAGCAAGGCCACACAGAAGGTCTCTTAGGGCATCACCACTGTGGGAGACCTAACAGCAGCAGAAGAAATGGCCCTTGTGTCAAGGAGTTTACAAGGGGTTTTATAAGACACACATACAAGAACCTTTCAAGACAATATGTTTAATCTAGTGGGAATTGTGTGGCACATAATGGATGTGCTAAGGGAATGTACGGGAGGAGGGAACTGGAGTCAGAGATGAGGGAAATTTTGTTGGACCTAGGATAGGTGAGGGGAGTAGGGAGGACTTTCCAGGTGATGAAAAGGACAAAGGAAAGAGCTGGGGGGGGGGTGCGCATGGCAGGACTGCATGAAAAATCCTTTTCCCTCTCGTTTCCAGAATGACTCTCTTCTATTTTTACAATAGACAAGCTAGCATCCATTCTCTCTGCTTTCATGTTTTTGCTAATCTGTTCATATTAACAAAATGATATGATGACAAAGTACTCCACAAGTTCCAAAGACCCTTTCTAAAGGGTCCTACCTGTCCTTTGTGGCTGATTCTCATAGAGTGTCTTCATTCTGTCCCTTTCTTCTGCCTTCATTAACTCTACTGGTTGATGAGGCAAGTGACTGATCCCTATCCTGCTGTAAAAGGAACCTTCAGTTTGGCCCAGTGTATCAGGAAAACACAATGGTGACTTTTTCTTAGTATCTAGAGAAATAGTCCACTTTTCATACAAGATTTATACATGTTCTATCTGGATTTTTGTTTTTTGTACCAGGAATCAAACTCAAGACGCACTTGCCAGGAAGGCACTGTGCCGCTGAACAATATCCCCAGACTATACATTCTATCTGAATTAGCATTCCTTAGGGAACCATGTCAACAGACCAGATCAAGGGATAATCACAGATCAAGTAAATTGTGAGGCTGGGCATGTAGCACACGCCTGTAATTCTAGCACTTAGGAGGCTGAGGAAGAGGATTGCCGCAAATTCAAGATCCACCTGGGCTACACGGTGAGACTGTATCTCAAAAAAAAATTATGTTAGGATTTACTTCCTCCCTCCCACAACCTTCAATTGGCTATTGCTTGATTCCTGCCTCATCATTTCTTGATCTAGATTATCACTGTACATATACCAAGAATAGGTACTAGTAGTTATCATGGATATACCAGGAAGTATGAGATGGTTTTTCTTACTTTGAGGGGTTTGTTGCTCAGCTGGATAAAATGGACTTGTTTTGTTGAAGACAGTTACAGAGCCTTTCAGCAATAAAGTGCAAAGTAGTCACTCTGATTTTTCTGAGACTTTAGCTATATTTTTAAAAATGAAGTGCCAAAACAATTTTTAAAAATTATTTAAAAGTACACAACTTAAATTATTGCCTTCAGCACAAAAATATACAATGGATAATTTTCTTCTGAGATAATGCCAGAAATCTCAATTAATGTTAATGTTCACAGCAGCATTCTTTGTACCAGTCAAGAAGCAAAGACACCCCATGATGATGAATGGATAAATAAAATGTGGTGTATTCCTGTAATAGTTTACTATTCAGCAATAAAGAGTAGTGGCTGAGGCAGGTGCAATAGTTCATATATGTAATCCTGCTACTCTGGGAAGCTGAGATAGGAAGATTGCAATTTTTAAGGCCCACCTGGGCAACTTAGTGAGACCCTGTCTTAAAAGTAAAAATAAAAAGGTTAGGGATATAGATCAGTGGGAAAATCCTAGGTTCAATCAATCTCCAGTACCAAAAACCATTTCTTTAAAGTAATAATTTACTAGGCTGGGGGTGAAGCTCAGTAGAGAGCACATGTCTCACATGCAAGACCTCACCTTAAAACAAAGCAAAGCAAAGCAAAACAAAACAAAACAAAACAAAACAAATAAGTAAAACCCCAACTCATTCAAAGGTACTATTCTAGGCTCTGGAGATACAGTGGTGATCTAGATAATGAGGTTCTCTGCATTATATTTCATGCCAAAAATCTGGATTTTTATGTGAAATCTCTCCAGGATTAAATATCTGCAATTGATTGAAAAGTATTTAAAACACTGTACACTAACATTGTGCCCAAAACATCTCTGGATGAGATTTAGCCATCAGGCTGACAGTGGATGACCTTCAGTGAAAGATTTTTAGGTAAGTTCCTAAAATGTTACTCAGCTGAAACTTAGCAGCCTCAACTGCTCCCATTTGCTGCCCAGCACCAATCATGGAAGCATTCCCATAAAGTTTAGGAAAATCATCTATACTACTTGAGCTAGGATTTAGTGGACAATGGTTTGGGTCCTGTTCATCTCTATGAGGTGCTCTAGCCTTTGTCACTGACCCGGTGAGGTGCTATCTGGTAACTTTCCACCCTTGCACTGAGTGGCAGTTTCTACAGGGTAGATTTGGAATAGATTTGTGCCTCATAGCCTTTCAAGATCATCTGTCCTTCAAGCGCATATGTGGGAGACCAATTCAGGAAAGTCTCCGAGATTAGGATTTAGACTTTTTCATTCCCTTTACTTGCCAATACCTCTGACCTCAAATGCTTTATAATCAACTCAATAATTGATGATTAACTTAATCTGTGTTAAGATTTTTAACATATTCATGATCTCACAAAGAAAATGAGCTTTAAATTTATCTTGTAGCTATTCATTTCAGAATCAGCCTCATACTAATTTACTCATCAGCCTCATACTAATTTACTCATCAACAGAGCAGCAGTTTAAAGCTCCAGAAAGAGAGTCAGAGAGATCAGTCAGCTTCTTCACTGGACTGCACCACCCCATCAACACAAAGCTGTTACATTAAGTCCCTGACTTACACATGAATTCCTTTCAGGGAGAACATTTGTAAATCGGATTTGTTGGCAACCAGACAAAGTGAATACAGTGTCCCTGGAAAGTTCACAACTCAATGTTTATAAGTCAAGAACTTACTGTATTTACAGAGCTTCCTTTCACAGGAGCAAGTAATTCGCTCCGCAATGCCCCTCAGTTGAGCCTCTTTCAAGCAAGAGGTAAGTGGGGCACATTAGATCTTCAAAACCAGACAGTGTGACTGTGGGAAAATGATAGACTCAAGTTTCCTCCTGCTACTATGTAGAAATTACCTTATTCTTCTGAATTTTGGGGTTTCGTGATGTGTGTTGGGGGGAATTGAATCCAGGGCCTCAAGCATGCTAAGCAAGTGCTCTGCCATGCTACATGCCCACCCCTGAGTTTTACTTTCATTATTTGTCAAATGAGAAAAATAATTATCTCAAGGGTCTGTTGCAATGGTTCTCAACCATGAGGTATATTAAAATCACTCTTTTTAACATCCTGATTCATACCTTCTGCAAGTTAAATTGGAATCTCTGAAGGCAAAATCCAAATGTTAGTTGACAGGTAATAGTGTTTGTTTGCTGGTTTGTTTGTTTCTTGAGACAGGGTCTCACTATGCAGTTCAGACTGGCCTTGAGCCCACCTTGTAGCCTAGGCTGGTCTCAAACTTGCTGTGATTCTCCTGCCTCAGCCTCCTGAGTGCTGGTGTGCACCACCATGCCTGACTCTGATAATAGTTCTTAAATCTGGATATTAGTTTTAAAAGTTTCACAAGTCACTGTAATATGTAACCCGGCTGAAAATCACTGATGAGGATTAAACAGTTACTCATGTGAAGCAGGTGCAATAGCTTCTACTTATTCCCAGTTTATTTCAAACCAGCAATTAAATCTACTTAGGCTATATGTTCTAAAATTGTACCACTAGATGTCAGTTTGATCATATAAGATTGTTCCCAGGAACTTCTGGTTTTCTGCTCTCAGAGTAACAACTGTGTACCACAACCATTTGTCAGGTACCTGCGAAATGCCAGCCACAGTGCCAATAACTCTTAAAACATGTAATTTCTATTTTTTTTATACTGGGGATCAAACTCATGACCTTGTGCTTTCCAGGCGGGCATTTGTACCACTGAGCTAAACCCCTAGCCCAAAACATGTAATTTCTAATCATGCAGAAAATAGGCAAGGACGCTGTTGTCTCAGGCATGAGGAAGGTGAGAGTCTATAACTTGTACAAAGATACACAGTGACAGAACTGGAATTCAAGCTTCATTTATTCAAAAATACTGAACACTACAGAAAGTCCTGTACAATTGCAGAAAAATCCTATGGTGCCTATGATGATTGTGATCGAGAATGACTGCTGCTTAGGTTATTCAGGACAGGTGAGTACTAAGTACAGTTCTAAACCCTTTATCCTTCACTTAAAGGTACATTTGAGAAGAAAAGGTGGGCACCCCTTTGGCACTTGTTCTTAGCATCAGTTTACCTCTATCTTCTGAAGAATTTAAATTCTGTGTCCCTAACAGGGTAAAAATTGACTCTTAAGTAGAATTTCCCAAGATGGCTTTTCCTCTGTCTCCAGCTACTGCAATAAAATAATAGTTTTTGAGAGTTTATTATATAGAGGATAGGGACTGTCTAGTCTGATCTGTTTTACTACTATCTTATTTACTTATTTATATACTCAGCAACAATTTGTTGGCCTGGATCTCATATCTAATTTTAAATCAGTAGATATTTACTGAATAAATGAACACCTAGCACTGTGTTAAACACCGGGCAAAAAGAGTATGAGAGAAGTGTGTAGAGTACATCTTGTCCTGGTAAGCGAATCTGAGTATTTCCTTCCAAAAGTATTACATTGTTCCTAATAGGTGGAGCTGATTCATATCTGAGGTGGGAAAGACTCACAGGTCTTGGAGAAGGTTCTATGTGAACCAGGAAACAGAAGACTATTATACTGCCTGATTTTATCTGTGGATTTAGAATCTAACGCTGCTCTGGAGTTTGTTCCCATGTCACAAGGATACCAGCTGTATATGTCTCTGAGCTGTCATTCATCAATCAAGCAGTTTGACAATTAAGATTATAGGGATTACCAGGCTGGATCAGACTTATGATCTAGCCAACAGTATCTTACCTTGGAGGAAATGTTATTCAGGTAATGGTCCTCAAAGCTGGTTATAGTCAGGACAGTCTGGGGAAGCTTGACCAAAAAGTAATACAGACTCCTGGCCTCTGCTTCAACCTGCTGAATTGGAATTTCTGAAACTGGAAGATTCCCAGGAACCTGGGATTCCCACATAGGACCAGGGGCGAAAGATGGCTAATTTGAGATTCACACACCTTCATTCATGCAAGATTCTTAAATTCATGAATTTTATCTGATCTATGCTGTATTCTGATTTAATTTCTTCCCTGGGTTTGAGTTTCATGCAGTTATTACCTATGAACCCCCAACTTTTTTTAGTTGTAAGCTTAAGTCTATTGGAGTTTTATAAGTGACATTGAAATCCTAGGATGTGGGGATTTGAGAGATGAGTGCAGGTTAATTTTACTTACCAATGCCATTTGTGACTCTAGAGACTTAGCTTAGCTCCCCCTGAAGAGCTTGCCTTAGAAGTTATATGCATATCCTTGAGATTTTCCATTGTTTACAAGCAGCTTTGACTTAATCAGATGATCTAGTCTGTATCAGCTTGATAGTTTTGTCCACTTTGTGCAAGGGCAGGAAAATCATATGTGTTCTCTGATGTTTGTGATCTGAGATGACTGCTGCCTATGTCATTCAAAACAGGTAAGAACTTGTTGCAGGCTTGGATTAAAGGTCTATTCTAAGTCTATTCAGCCTTTTAGTTTTGAAGAGACCAGGAAAGGGAATATACTTACACTCAAGAGCTCAGTGATAAATGTTTTTTCTTTGGAATGGAAATCCAGATGATTCATAAGTGCAGAAGAAGGAGCGTAGTGAAAGCAATCACAGTAAAGTGTATAAGGGGATAAATAAAGAAGGAGAACACCAAAGTAATGCACCTGCCAATTAGAAAAAAAAGGGTTTGGCTTAAGCATATCATGTTCCTTTTTTTTTTTCTGGGCTTTTGAAGATAGGGAATCATACTTAGGATGAGCACTTTGGAATTGCCTTTGTGTCCTTTAGTAAGTCAGAATAGTTTGTTTTGTTTTGTTTTTCAGACATTTTGTTTTGTGTGTTGCCTAATCTGGCCTCAAACTCAGGTTGAGGCAATCCCCCTGCGTCAGCCTCCTGAGTAGATGGGACTATAGGAGCTTACACCACTAATGTTTTAAGTAGCCTTATGCATGTGTAAAGGCAAAAAGAAGAGAGAAAAGTATCATCAGATCATACCCTGTACATTGTCCCCTTCGGCAAGTTAGGTCTGGCCAGAAGCAGTCTGCACAGAAAACGTTTTGGAGCTTGACTGGAAATTTCTATACTCTGGTAGTAAGATTTGTGGTTGTATTCTTCAGGGACTTCATCACTGACCTCAACACTGATGCTACTAGAAAACAGATCCCTCAGGACTGGTCCACGCAAGGCAAACTACTGCAGTCTCTAATTCCAATACAGGAGCTCAAAGATGGTCTGGCTCCCTTATGATCAGTGTTCAAAGTAATGATGGCTTTTACTGGAATTTCCTTTCATCTAGAGATTTCAAAGCATCCTGAAAATATCTGTCCATCCCATAGGCAGCTGATTAAGTCACATCTCTGACATTCATCTTTTCCTTGAGGGGTCCTCCTCTTAAATTGGTGTCTGAGCTGGAAATAAGAGTGTGGGCCTCCTGATTCAAGGTCTGAGGCCGGACACCCACTCCCTCTTTTCACTTAAGCAGTTTGTAGCACTCCCATAGGGCACAGCTCTTTATAGGAAGGAGCCTGTATATCAGATTTGCCTGCTACTTTGCTGTCATCACCTCCCACTGACTGCATTTTTGCATTCTCCAGTGTCTTGGCAACTGGGCTGTGCCTTAGCTTTCCTGTATGTGGGAACTGTTGAAGCATCTCCAAGGAATCTTCACGTCTTGTAACCCTTCATTTCCAATTCCAATTTCCCCCATCCATTTTTCCCTTTGCCCTCTGGTTCCTCTTTCTCTAATTCCTTACCTACCCAGGAAAAAACCCAAGAAGACCAGTGCTTAGGAAGACCAGTGGAGAAATAGGGTCAACTGTCTTTTCTCCTGAATTGCCCTTTTATTTCCAGGGAGAGGGCCATGGCCATGAACCTTAGTCTCATAGGGCTGTGGAAGAGATCAGCAGGCTAAGTCTACTTCCATCACCTGCCCTGAGGGAGCTGACTTGTTTTCCAAGGAGGAGGGTTGATTCAGCTCAGACTCTTGATTGAGAAATCTATCTCAGAGCCTGAAGGAAAAGTAGCAGAAGGCCAAGTTCAGACCAGAAAGTGTTTACTGATTTACAAGAAACTGAGCTCTCTCTGTTTCCAGCATTGGTGACTTTATACAGAGTTTCCCAAAGGAATGGCTCTGTCCACAGCGGTCCAACAGAGCTAGACAGTGGGATGCCAAATTTAATGCAGGGACGGCCTACACATACTAGTGTAGAGCTTTATTTAATCTTACTCCACCACTGTGTTTTAACTATTAATTACTATAACTACTAGTGATCATGATATGATAATTAGCACATGCCTTTTTTATAACTCCCAGAGCACCACCCAAAAATAAATGATTGTGTCAGATGGCAAAGTTGTTCCTAGAGACAATTCCTGATTCATTCATTTATTTGCTAAATATCTAGTGATCTACTGATGGCCAAGCCCTGTGCTAGACATCATGAGCAGGCAGGATGTGGTCCTGTTTATACCAGTGATGATGCACTGCGGGATGGATAAGCAAGTTTATCCTTGGGATGTATGTATCCAAAATGGAAGTGCGTTGTGTATGAATGGGGCACACAACCTAATGGTGACTGGGAGAAGGGGTGTCAGGAGGCCTCCCCTGTAAACTGTTATTTTTTAAGGTGATTTGTAAGATGAGTGGGAGCTAGAAAATGGAATTCAATTTAGGGTAAACTTAGGTGATTTGTAACAGGAAACAAAGTTGAACAAGCCCCAAACTGCCTCTCCTATTAACCCTCCAATGTAACTATCAGGCTATGCCATTCAGGGTAGTGTCTCAGTTCTGCTTCTGTACAGTGTCACGTTCTACTCAAGGGGAAGACATAATTACTGTTATCCCACTAGAGAGAGTTTTCATGGAGGAAGATGGCACCAGTGAAACAAGCCTGAAATCAGGTTCTACTCTTTCCACAACCAGGACCTAATCTCCATGCCCTTAGAATAGCCTGGATCTGTGATAGGAAATATATTTGTCTGTCTCCACTTCAATGACAACATCCTTCTTATCAGCTACTGGACTGACAAGGACACTGATGTCCGTTTACAGGAAACTAACAGGAAAAGAAAGAAAGCCTGTCACTAAATGCACTTCCTGGAGGTGCGGTGAAATGGCTGCTGCTCTGGCTGTGGTATAGGAAAGGGCTGAATAAATAAATACACATCACTACTGTATAGTCAGACTTCTATCCCTTCTAAAATCAGCCAGCCTGCCAGAGGCCAGACAGAGGTCTTCTTGGGTTATTAAGCAGTATTGAGACTTACACATCTTCTCTGTCTCAAACACAGAGAAAACAGAATTGGAAAGAAGACAAAAGTCACCGGAAGAGGAACTTACTATTGCTACATACCTTCTGTTTACCCTCTTGGAACTTTCCCAGCAACTTCTGCTTTGAGTCTTTCTATGCATAAATGTAGTAACATTTTGGAATGTGTCAGGAGGAAAAGGGGCCAGGGTTAATGCATCTCAGAAAACCAGTGGGCTTCTTGAAATCACAACTGCACAATGGACTTGATTTGGAGGTAGAGCTGTAGGCCATTGTTATCTGTGGCTATATATTAAGCTCTACATGTAACACCACAGCAGGTGTTGCTAAAGAAGATGACCTTGGAGCTGGATGTTTTGGTTTTGGTACTGGGGACTGAGCCTCTAGCATGCTAGGTAGCTACCACTGGCCTTTGTAACACTTAAAAAATGTTGAGACAGGGTCTTGCTATGTAGTTCAGGCTGAAGTTGAACTCATTATGACTACAAACTCATGGTGATCCTTTTGTCCCTGCCTCCTGAGTGCTGGGATTATAAGTGCATGCTACCATGCCTGGTTAAATTTTATTTTAAGATAAGGTCTCACTGAGTTGTCCAGTTTGGTCTCAAACTTATAATCTTCCTGCCTCAGCTTCCCAAGTAGCAGAGTTTTTGATTATATCATTTATATTTCAAGATGCTATCTTCCATCTTTCTTATATAATAATCATGGGTGAGTCCTGAGAAATGACTCAAGGCCAAAATAATGGGGTTTCCTTAATTATAGTTCCTCATTTTCCCTGGCTACAGGCCAATCCTCAATATTTTCCTCCCTTGTAAGAAAGCCAGCTTGGATTTAGCCTTGCTGGGTCACACTGACCTCTTAGTAATCATGTTGACTAGACTCTCTTTTTCCAACTTTTTATTGTAAAGCTGCTTTTTATTCAGTCTCATGGTTCTTATTACTTCCAACCCAGCTGTGGAAGCTTCCTCTTAGGTGCCCTTATCCTGTCTGAAGAGCCCATATGGGATTCTTCTTCTCATGCTCAGCCAAGAACTGATTTAGACTATACAGTGAGCAACTTCTTTTGAAAGAATGAAACCAGGCTTGCACTCTTCTGCAAAGAGGAGGTGCTGCTCTAATTAACCTGCCTTGCAGGTTTTGGGCATATATTTCTTGTTATAGGGCAGGCAGGGAATTAGATTGGGTCATGCTTTGTTGGTCATATTCTATAAACCCCAGATCTGGAATTGTGCTCTGGCAAGTATAGGCTACTCATGGAAAAATGGACCAACATAAGTGAAAGAAAGACCAGACTTGAAAAGCTGCCAGAGTTACCAGAGTTCATTATATTTCTTTCTTATACTTTAGCAAGGCAATCAGATAAAATACAATAATGTAAATAACTAATGGCTATTGAACACTTACTATGTGTCAGGTTCTGAATTGTACGTTATTTCATTTATGTCTCATAAAAGTTTTCCTTCTAGTAGTTAGGAAAGGAACCCAGCTATTATATATATTCAATAATAGTATTAATAACAATATTAGTTATACATGCCATTTAGACATTTTATAATATACTGGCCCTAAACTGAGCATATTATCTCATTTAATGTTGGGGGGACAGGGAATCAAACTCAGGACCTTGCACTTGTCAGGCAGGCATTGTGTCACTGAGCTATAACCCTGGCCCCTCTCATTTAATTTTTAAATGAGCTCTATACGTAAGTATTATGTTGTTACAATCCTAAAGAAGTTGCTTCTAAAATAGTGCCAGTGATGGTCCCCCTGCTGGTAGTTGCATCCTTATATAACCCCCTCTCTTGAGAATAAACTAGACCTAACGGCTTACTTCTAAGAGAATGTGACAAAGTGATGGGCTGTCACTTCTTTTGGATTATAAAATGCTGTGACCTCTTTCTCTGGCTAGCCCTCTTTCTTGCTTGCTCTGATGAAGTAAGCTGCCATGCTGTGTCATGCATAGGCCATGAGACAAGGCTCTGAGAGAGGCTTTCCACCGACAGCCTCTGAGGAACTAAAGCCTTAGTCTAAAGCCAGTAAGAAACTGAATTCTGCCAATGATCATGTTATTGCACTGAAAAGCACACCTATCCCAACAGAGTATTGCAACCTTGTGAGGGACCCAAAGCTAGAGGAGCCAGCTAAACTGGGGTAGGATTTAAGACCCACAGAAACTACAAGATAATAAGTGTAGCTTTAGGCCATGGGGTGGGGTGGGGTGGGTAATTTGTTATACAGAAAAAAAAGCTAATGCTCATCCTACTTTGTAAATTTAAAAAAAAAAAAAGCTCAGACAGATGAATCAACTTTCCCAAAGTCACACAATTAAAAAAATGGTAGAGCCAAAATTCAAATAACAACAACAGCAGCAGCATTTGAGAATTTAAGTTTTGGTTTGAGTTTGGTTTAAGTTAAGTTTTGAGAATTTTGAGAAGTCTATTTCTGATGAGGTTCCAAGTGATAGAGACACTGGAATTCTAGAAAGCATTCTCCTCTGAGAAGTCCTTGGAGAGTAGCCATGTTTTCAGGAAATTCTTTGTGTACATGTAAAACAAGGATGGACAAAATTTTACATAGTTCTAAGTACGTTCTAAGGCCCACTCCCTGCTGTAGAAGAATGGTTGGTCCACCCATAGATCTGGTGATAGTAACTAGGGTTCCCTTTCAATAGCACAATGGCAGAGCTAAGAGCTAAGAGCTAAGAGCACATCCATCTTACAAGCATTCAAGCTATGTTACCTATAAAATGCAAGGCAGGTGGATGGGAGTCATGTACTTTTCTTGGGGATGAAAATGAATGTATTTAGTAATAAAAAGGCATGGTGTGGCATTTAAAAATCAGCAGGAGTCCTGGAATTAGAAAGCAAGTGGCTCTGCCTGAAAGAATAGTCCCCTCCATTGAAATTTATTTTTCTTTTTCTCATCCATGAAACATCCTTGAACTTTGGAACCACAGTGCCTTTGTTCCAGAGTGGAAAGCATCTTGGCACTTCCCTGTATTGGAAGCTCCCTGGATTAGGATGGTAAAGACATCTTCTCCCAGAGCTTTTTTTGCCAGTGGTCACCTTTATGAAGATATGCTTCTTAGCTGGCTGCATGAATCCATCCCTCCCTGTCTGCCTTGCCCTGCTGCCAGAGCAGCAGGCTTTGAGCTCAGGGAGGATTTCCAGGTGGCAGCAAAACAACAGTCCCATAGGCTGGAGCACTGGCACGCCTTCACCCTTTTAACCAGTGGCAGACTGCACTTGGCTGATGTGATTATGCAACCCGGTGTAAAGTCCACAGCCAACAAGCGGTGGAGGCAGGACTCTAAGCTGGCTCAGCCTGCCAACTGGGCTCCTGGACTCTCGTTCTGGTTTTTTTCTCACCTGACCAAAGTTTCCCTTCTCTTTCTCTCTCTGTCTCTTCTTTCCTGGCCCTTCTCTTTGGATCTCCTTTCCCTTCTCTCCCCCCCCCTCCTCTCTTTTCCTTCCTTTCTCTCTAGTCCCTTCATCCCTGTCAGCCTTAGGGATCCCTAACTCAGGAAACTACCTCATATCAAGCACTTGGCTTGTCTCTAGCTGCTTAGTGGCAGGCATCTCTGACCCATGTCTGCTTTCTGAATAATTTTCTTCTCCACTAGTTGTTTATTTCTATAATCCAGCTGGAAATGGGATTGTGTAGAGAATCCCTGACCCAGTCTATATGTGTGTGAGAGGAGGTATATGTCCAAAAACAAGAAATAGAATTTTTCCCTGGTGAGATTTTGCCTTTCTGGACTAAAATGGGTATGAAAGGAGACTTGGATTCCTTTGCCTTAAAAAGCGATAGTGTGAAAAGAAAGAAGGAGAAAAAGCAACATTCATAGCCAAGGAAGCCAAAGGCATACCATATCACTCCATTTTCTACTTCATTGGATTTATAAAGACTATTTTTTGACCTTTATATACCTGCCATCCTGGTCTTGCTCAAAAGACTCTGAACAGATACTGTCTGTATCACTCCAGAGCCAACCACACATTACAATGCTGCAGATTCTGAGTCTCCAACGGTCTCACTTTCTAAGAGGGGGCTCTCAAGAGTGGTAGAGAAACACATAATAAAGGAAAGAAGAGAAGCTGGATGGAATCATTATAGTGTTACTTTGTGTGTGTAAAATTAAAATATAGACTTGGAGCAATAATCTCTCTGATACGACATAGTCTTCGATAATACAATAATAGCCTTCTGTTATTTCAAAGCATGTTCCTTAAAATCTTCCTTATGGATATCCTTCTTACTGTGTTGTGTCCATTTATTTTACATTTTCTTTCTGAATTGATTTTTACAAGAAATGGGAATGTTAGAAATTATATGCATGTAGGAGCAAAAGCATTTATAAAAACTTTTTTTAAGTATATGAAACGGAATGGATAGCTGACCTTTGTGGCGTTTTTCCAGCAGATTTTTTTTTTTGACAGTAATTTCACTGAGTTCCTAAACTTAGATGGCAGGTCCTCCTTGTGAGACCAGTCTAATTCTACATTCTCTATAGTACTCAGTCACTATGGCTCTGCAAAGGTCATTATTACACAAAGCACCATAATCATGACCAGGCCTTCCTATGACATTATTGTTTCCTAACTGCCAGAACATTAATTGCCTTCTAACTTGCTCTAAAATTGGTAGTACAGCACATTGTCAAGACTAGAGAGAATAAAGCTGCTAGTCACATGGTAAATGGCTGTGTAAAAGGACATACAGGATATTTTCACATGTGCATGTTACTTCAACTGTTATGGGATGTTAACTCAGGCCTTCTGTCTTGGCTTTTGTTTCACTGTGGTCACTGCCTAATCTTTCCTTCCACTAAATGATTCAGACATCTCTGGAGTTATTTTGGCTTTTCCATTTTCCTTTTAGAGACATTTTGTGAGTCATTGAATTGAATGGGAGCTTATTTCTAAGTTAGAAGATGAGGATGAGAGAAGAGGAAGGCAAGTTCCAGAAATTAATTAGGAAAAGATACCTTCTTTTTATGAATAGTTACTAGAGAAATAATTTCCACTTAGTTTGGTGATAGAAGTGTGTAGTTTATTTAAACTTGACTAAAAATATAGGCTAGAAAGCAGGTTTTTTTTCCTCCTGGATAACAAACATACAGTTTCGGACTCCTCGAGGTTTGCTCTGCAACGGACAAGAGGTTAGTAAATAGAAGAGATAGGGTACAAAGAGTTAGCAGGAAGAAGATAGAGGCAAAGTACAAAATTTCCAAAGTCCAGATTCTTAGTCCCACAGGAAGTTCCCAATCATAAAGTGGTGCTTGTGAAGAGAACGCCTCCTCCACTGTGTTCCAAACATACCAGTCCCCAGCCCACATTTCATGGCCCTTGGGTTTGCATATTGCAGGTGGAGTGGTGGGAAAGGTATATTTAAATCTGATTTGGAAATTGAAAGAGCAATTAGGCCAATATTTTCTTTTTATCCCCAGCGTTTTCTTATTTAGGAACAGGAAAAGTGGGTGGAAATGAAAAGAAGTAAAACAGCGAATTGTGAATATATTTCTAGGAGTACAAGAGTTTTTATAGCAACACCAGATTTCTCAAAAATGCCTACTGTGATTTGTACCCAAATGAATAAAAATGCAATCATTTATTCTTGTGCGCTGTGCCAAGTGAGGAACAACAACAAAAAAACCCCTACAATTCATTCATGGCTGAAGTTATTTTGGTTGCTAGGAAGAGAAGTTGAGGGGGGGAGACAAGTGTTTAAAGTATCTGACACACAGCTAATACGGCTATTTAAGAATTGCTGAACATAAAATCTAAGCAGGGGAGGGAGGTAGTTGGAGGCGGCATTGTTCTCATTTTCAGAGGATTACAGGGTAACATGCTGCCCGTTTATTCAAAACTTGATTATTGTCTGCAGTATGGTTATTTGGCAGAAGTCAGCTAGGAGTGGGTCTGAAACCTGAAGAACTCTCAACATCTTACTTGTTTATTGATGATGTTTATATATTGCTTCTGAAGTGGACTGATAGTTGCTAAATCAAGGACTGTATTTTGACTTTTTAGCATTTAAAGTGCCGGAAAGAACTTCAAGGAAATTGGGCGTATTGGGAACTCAAGAAAAGGAAATGTTTATCTAGACGGCACCTTTCTCCCAAGGGGTTAGAAACACTTCTTAAACACGATCTTTGATGTTGGTGTTTCGCAGGTGTTACTAATAGAATAAGCCAACATAGGTTAGCTTCACCTTGTAGGAAGGGAGCTGGAAAAAGAGAAGGGTTTATAGCGTACGCTTCACAACAAAGAGTTAACCCTTCCTCGGTAACCTCAGATGTGAGCTTATGCCCCTTCTTAGCTTTCTACGGCGCAACCAAACTGTGCACAAGCTGGAAATAACTGTGGCCGTCACATCCCTTGCCAGTTAACTTAACAGACACTTCCAGGAGCCTATCATAACTTCGAACAGCCCAGTCATCAACCAATACAACTAAAGCTTGGTCTAGGTCGCTCCAGGTCCGGGCGGAGACGAATACCAGGTCCAGGAAAAGGGGAGGTAAAGACAAGATGACCGGCAAGTGAACTAAACCAATCAGAGCTGAGAGTCTCCGCCCCATTATCCAATGGATAGGTCGGAAGTATGATATAGGGTGGGCCTGTTGTCATGGGGGAGGTGGTGGCGCTTGGTGGCTACTGGTGGCCGAGGTAGAGGCAGAGGTGGTGGAGTTGGTTGGGGGCAGCGGCAGGTGAGTGCAATAACGTGGCCCTGAGGTCTGGAAGCCGTCGCGGGGTGGAAACTCCAGCTCTGCGCTCTGGAGGTGGCGGCAGGAGGAAGGGGGGCCTGAACCGTGGGCCGGGTCGGGGCCAGAGCAAGGGCGGAGGCGGCGGCGAGTTCGGTCTGACTGGGTTGGGGGGAGAATGGCCCGGTTCCTGTCGGCAGAGTTCTCGCTGCGAAGGTCGGCTGGCGCCGGAACCAAGCGAGTCTGGCCGTGAGGTCTCTTGGGACGCCCAGCTGCTCGGTCTGGGGTACTGACTGGCGGCCGGTGAGTGAGCGGTAGCGCTTGAGGAAACGGGAGCGGCCAGGGTCCCAGAGAGGGCGGTGACCCGGGGTGACCAGTCTGCGGGCGTGGTGACTTGAGAATTACCTTGGGCAGCTTCGGTGCGGAGGAAACAGGGAACCCTGGAAGCTCGGGCGCGGACAGTGTATAGATAGCTAGGGGCCCAAGGAAACTGGGAGTGGCCCTTGGGGGACAGAAGAGGGGTCCCAAGTGACAGAGCAGTGAGAAGTCGAGTAGGGGGCGTCTGCGGGGGACGCCTAGCGGGGTGGGGCCGTACTGAGAAAGACGGCTGTCCAAGAGAAAAGGGCTTCTTGCCGGGCTCCTGGCGGAGCGGCGGGTCTTGGAGAGTCTGTCGGATGGAGACCTAGAAGCGGAGACCCGGAGACCCGTAGCGCCCAGGCGCCCGCCACCCCCAGCCGGACAGACCCGTGGTTGTATTAGCAGCTCCTGGTCCGAGGATACCCGAGGCACCAGGAGAGAGAAGTAGATCGGGCTTGAGACGTGGGTGAGAGTTCAGTGGGGGGAAGTGGAAGTTCCCTGAAGCAAAACGGGATGGAGGTGGGAGGGGAGGAGTAATTTCCTCGTAGGAAGTAGATAGTAGATTGGTCGAGGGACCGAGAGCATTAGTTGCTCAGGGAGAATGGTAGTGGTTTTGTAGAAACTGACCAGAATAGTAGATACCAGAAATTTAGACAGTGGTGTCACTAAAGGATTCTAAGATCTCCCAAAGAAGAGACTTCAGCTTCATAATTACTACAAAGATGCTGGGTAGGACCAGAGAAAAAGTCCTAACAGCAAGGTAAAGTGACTGTATTCTAGTGCTTTAGAAATGTGGTTTAGGACGACAGCGATAATACTAGAAAATAAAGACATTGATAGGGTGGGGAATTTGAGAGGGAAAAGGGGAGGAGCAGCTGAGCTAAAGGAATAGAACTGGAGACTTGGTCAGAAAGAGGATATTATGACGAGGGTAGGCATACCCTGATAAATTGAAAATAAATTTTGCTCGGCCAACTTAACCTCTGCGTTTTTTTTCGTCTGTGAAATAGAGATACTAATAGTTTTTACTTAAGAGGATTTGAAATTTTTTTTTACAAGAGCTAATATTTGTAGAGTGTTACAGTAGTGACTAGCATATAGTCAAAACTGTATTGGATTGATAAAAGGAGGATGAAGACCGCGTTCTTTAATACTTTGGTTCTGAAACATTATCTTACATCAGAATTACCTGGAGGGCCTGGTGGACTATAGACTCGTTGGCCTCACCTAGGGTCTGATTCAGTAGGTTGGTTGGAGCCCAGGAATTTATCTCAAGTGATGTTTATGTTGACCAGGAGGCCATACTTTAAGAACCACTTGTCTTAATGAAAATGTAATAATTAGCAACCCTAAAACACCTGTCCATTCTGCTAACAACAAGTAGAAGAAAATTCTAAAAGTTTTTTAAAATTGTTTTGTTTTTGGTGGTCCTGGGAATGGGACCCCAGGGCCTTGTTTGTAAAAGGCAAGTGCTTTACCATTGAGCCCCAACTTCAGCCTAAGGGTACCCTTTTTTAAAGCCTGTGCTTTTAAACTGTGGATCATGATTCATTTGTAATTTATAAAATTGTGTAGTTTACCACACAACAGAACAAAACAGACTAGCATTGCACTGGGTAAGGAAATGTTTTGGGAAACTTCTCATGCTTGTGTGTACTAGGTCACAAGGTAAAATGTATTTCTTGCAGTCGGAAAAGTTTAAAAAGTGGTTGAGCCATGCAGTTTAGCAAAAAAAGCAGCCTTCCACTGTCCAGGGATTGGGTTATTATTTAATCATCTTTTTCTTGTATTTCTTTCTCAAGTGATAAGACAGTCTGTTAAATTTCTTCACTTGATCTTAGCCAAAAGGCTGAGAAGGGATTAGTCTATTAAATTTTTTTATTTTCTGATTTAACTTCTCTTATGCTAGTGTTATCACTGTTTGCCTCTCACTCTGGAACGTTTTTGGATATTGAGAATCTTTGGCATGAGGACTTAAGGGAATTTGAGGCAGAGAAATTGGTGTTTCTCAGATGTCGTCTGCTTTTATTTCACTGCTGCCCTCTTTTTCACTGTTTTTTGAAACCAACATACTGTGAAGCATTGTCTGAAAAAAAAATATACATAGAGACAGTAAACAACAAAAAGTGAAATGAACAGGTTTAAGAACATTTTATATATGGACATTACGCAAAATAAGAAGTTTCAAAAGAGAAAAGCCAAAAAAAATTTTGTTTTTAGAGAGTAAAAGTATTTTAAAGTTTTTCTTGGCCTTACACTAAAATAAAATACAGACTTTTTAATGTACTAGCAATATGATTTCCACGTTTTTGTAGAGAGAAGTAATGATAATTCTTGGCAGCAAAATGCACTGGGCTAGAGACTTAACTGCAAACAGGAATTGCTCAGTAAGCAGGAGCTTTTGTTTTGATGGTTTTCTCCCCTGAGAGTGAACTGGATGTGGTGTAGGTTGTAAATTTAACTTGTTTGAGGAGCCTAACTATAATCTATAATGTTCATTTAAAGTTATATTAAGAATACACAGTATATGTTTTGTGTTACCCTTCGTCTGACAGTCTGTTGGAAATTGGTTTAGATTTTTTTTGTTGATACTGTGATTCATGTCAGGGTCTCGCTGTGAACCTAGGCTGTCTCAAACTCAAGGTGATCCTTCTACTTCAGTCACCTGAGTGCTGGGATTACAGGTGTGCTTCATCACGCCCAGCTGGTTTAGATCTCTTACGTATATATGAACAGAGAAACCAGTACTGAAAATTGAAAGAGATTCTTGTGGTTCTCTTTAAAATCTTTAATCCAGGGAATTATGTAACCTTTCATTAATGTTTTATGAAACTGAAGAAACTGTTGCTGTAGCTTTCCATCAAGATTTCTGAATTATTTTTCTCAAAACATATAATTCTATTTCGGATATTTCCATTTCTTTAAAGTTATTTTTACTTTGAAGGCTGGAAAACATAATCCATGTTTGATTTCAAAAGTAAAAGCAGTCCTTTCACAAGACAAATTTAGTAAATTTTTTTCTGATTAAGGATCCAAGGATGAGAGCTTTTAATTTCTTGCGCTGAGTTAAATGGAATGCGAATAGTAGACAGAGTGTGGTGTGGCGCACCTGAGTTCCAGGCCAACCTCAGCTACATGATGAGTTAAAGGCCACCATGGCACCTGGGGACCCACAACTTGTGATTGACTCAGGGTGCCCTGAGAACAAGGAACTCCTCCCCTCTCTGGGGGGTGACTGTGAGCCTGCTTGTGTGAGGACTGAGAATCAAACGTCTCATGTCGTCCTGTGCCCCCTCCAGTGTCGTTGTTGTCATGTGGTGTCGTCGCCCCCCCCCCCGCGCGTGCTTGGCAAGTGGGAGCCAGTGAACTGGACATCTTGTGAGAAGATTGGCTATGTTATTTAGTATGAGCTCCCTGTCCCTGTATGCAAAGATAGGACAACCATTTGGAAGAAAATGAGACAATATGACAGATAGTGAAGATCCCTGGTTGTCGAGCTTTGAAATTTATGCTTTCTTATGTCTCATTCTGTTCTGTTTTGTTGTGTTTAATTTTACTCCCTTTTAAAATAAAAATTTTAAAAAAGGCCAGCCTGTGCTACAAAGCCAGCTCCTGTCTCAAGCAAAAAAAACAAAACAATAACAACAACAACAAAAAAAAACCCCTCAAAACGCCGCCAGAGTGGTTGTTCTTGAAGTCATTGTACATTTGTATAGATCATTTAGTTCTACCCCAAATGATGGAAGAGTAAAATCTTAATTGAATGTGGGAAAAATGTACAAGTTCATTCTTCATAATTGTGAACATTGAGCACTTCACTTGCTTTTAATAAATGGACTTTATTCAGTTGGCTTATTATTCATCTATACTCAATCATGCTTGTCTATAAATAGCTCTGATTGCACAACTCATTTTACAGTGAAGTCTGTTAATCTATAGTTGAACAAATGGTGGTTTTTAAATCCCAGAGAAACTGTGATCCTGATTGTACTTAGTGTGACTGTTTTATTTACCAAGGTTTTTTCAGGCAAATGATTTTTTTATGGAAATTTAATTAATACTAATTAAGTGTATTTTCTGTTTTAGGGAAGTCTTGTTTTATGATAGCTTTTAATCTGCTTTTCCTTCTTCCTGCTCTCAACCACCCATACAATAAATTCTAAAGGAAAATTTAGTCCTATAAAATCCCTATATTTGATTTTTAGTTTGCTTCAAGAATTCCTTTATTAGGAAAGGTTCCTTAGTATACTTATCACCTTTAGAAAAGATATTTATATAATAGATTTTAATTTCTACAGAATGGATCTCCAGTTCTGCATAGTTGTGAACTGTTTCCTTGATGGGGCTGGGAGAAATGAAACAGTTTACTCCTGAAATTTTAAAAATGTTTTTCTTTAAAAAAAAAAATCTTGTCATTATGATAAATACTTTTTTAAAGAACGTTTTTGTGGTTTTTTTCTAGGCAGGATCTTGACATTGCCTAAGCCATCCTTGAACTTAGTGTCATCCCATCTCAGGCTCCTGAGTATCTAGCATTACTAATAAATCCTTTAGTTGGAAGCAAAGTAGTTTTAGTAATACAGAGATAGAAATACTGTGTAGTATTTTAGGATGTTTATTCAGAAGTGAGGTAGAGATAGTGATAAATAGGATGTTATTAAATACTGGACACAATATTGCCATAATTTTGGAGAATATAAAATAACACTTAAAAATCTTGAGGGAAAACGGAGACCTGAAACTAAAGAAGACTGAGAGTATTGCATGTGTTTAAGAAGGAGTTTGGAGGACCAGCAGGAAGTATGTCTAGAGGAGTGAGCTGTTCTTGGCAGTTTTCCTGGGGTGACATATGTAAAGGAGGATGATCCTATTTGTAACATTCTTCCATAGACTGATTCTTCATTCTCTGCAGTTACTGCTGCTTGCTATAACTCTTCCTTTGTTTTCTTTCACTCAAATAGCTCATTTCAGAATGTCAGTAAATAGACTGAGACATACTATCTTAAAGGATAAGAGACAGGACCATGTGGGTTTATTGGGTTTTGTTTGTTTGTTTGTCATGCTGGGGATTGAACCCAGGACCTAACGCATTTTAGACAAGTATTGTGCCCCTAAGCTGTATCCTATCCATTACCAGATGAATTGGAAGACTCAGAACTGTTCATGTAGCTCTTGGGAATATTCCTAGCAACAGTAAGTAGGCCAAGCCTTCCCTTTGTCTTGTCCAGTGGAGTATGGGATTAGGTGGAAACCCTATACTCATTTTAAACAGATTAACCTGTGAAGCTGCTATATTAGTAATTGTTAGTGGCTTTTCCTCTTCTCCCCACCAAACCTTTATTTTTCCCCTCTTGCTTGTTACTACCTTACATTTTTTTTTTTTTGGTACCAGGCATCAAACTCAGGACCTTGTGCTTGCCAGGCCGGCGCTTATTGCTGCTGAGCTAAATCCCCAGCCTACCTTACATTCTTTTAACCAGACTCAAAGTCTTGAGTTTACTGACTAAACAGTGAATTATGGTAATTTGATTATGTTAACATGCATATAGTTAAATCAGAAAGTGATTCTTAGCAGATTTTTTTTCCTGTTTAGGTAGAGACTGAAATCTGTAGAAAAAAGGATCTTAATAAAAGTACAGTCAGGAAAGTCAGAAGCCTGGAACCACAAATTAGATAAATTCATAACTATTTAAGAGCTTGGTTTCCTTTGACCTTAGAAAAGTAAAATTAAGGAAACTTTGATTCTGGCCTGCCATGCACAGGTATAGCTCAAGTAAATTTCAGTTGTATTATGTGGATAATTTATAAGTTGTTTCTCATATAACTTTTTTTTGTTTGTTTTTTTGGTATTGGGGATCGAGCTCATGACCTTGCACTTGCCAGGCACTTTTTGTTGTTTTTTTGAGACAGGGTCTCACTGTGTAGTCCAGGCTAGCCTTGAAATCACAGTGATCCTTCTGCCTCAGCCTCCTGAGTGCTGGAATTACAGTGTGTATCACCCCATCTGGCTAATACAACAAACTTTGATGTGAGGAATTTTAGCTGCTTGGTATTCCTTAATCAAGATAAATTCATTTTATTTAAACCTAGCCTCTTACAGAACTATACAATAGCCTGACAATTATAGAACTGTATTTGTAACTGCCATCTAGTAAAGCTGAAAAATATCATTTGTGCAGAGGAAGCATTATAAAGTGAATAAGATCCAAGGTTTATAATTGTATGACTAAAGGGCCAGGGATATAGCTCAGTGGCACAAGTGCCTGCCTGGCAAGCATAAGGTCATGAGTTCCGTCCCCAGTATTCCCCCCGCAATTGTATTGAGTCCTGGCTTTATTTCACTAATTTATTGATTGGACAGTTTATTAGACATCTTGTAGGTTGTTTTATGCTCATCTCATGATGGTGATAAATGAAATGAAAAGCATTTTGTATAGTACCTTGCTCAGGTGGGCACTCAACACATGGTTAATTACTAATAAAAACAATTTTAGACTTATTATAAACTTTGTAAAATGGCTAATATTTTGGGTGTGACAGCTAATATTTCAGATAATATGATTATAAAAAATATGACAGAAAAATGATACAACCTCTGATCTGCTATTTGTCCTTACAGTTTATATTTTCCAGAATTTTATATAAATAGTATCATGTGGTATATATTATTTTCTGGAAAGGCCATCTGACAACTACCTTCCCTTTTTGAGACAGAGTATTGTTTTGTAGCTCAGACAGGCTTGAACTCACTGTATGGCCCAGGCTGGTCTCAAACTCACAGTAGTCCTCCTGCCTCAGCCTCCAAAGTGCTGGAACTACAGGTGTGCTGCTCCCAACATCACATGATGTATATTCTTTATTTTTATTCTTGTTTTGAGATGATATTTGAGTTTTTCACTCTGCTTAATTAAGATCTATGTTTTTGTATGTGTACATGTGCTTGTGGTCTCAGTAACTCCTTCATTGTGATTGCTAAATAATATTCCATTATATGGATGTTTTACTTTTTTTTTTTTTTTTTTTTGCGGTGCTGGGAATTGAACCACGACCCTTGCATGTGCTAGGCCAATGCTCTGCTCCTGAACTGTACCTTCAGTCCTGGATGTATTATCTTTGAAAATTTGTTAGACATTGGATTGTTTTAAGTTTTTAGCTATCCAGATAAAGCTGCTATAAACAATCAGGTACAAGTTTTTGTATGGACATATACTTTCATTTCTTTTGGTATATATCTAGTAGTGGAATTGTTGAGTCATATGGTAACTTCTTTGGGGTTTTTCTGAAGAAGCTATGTACGGCTGTGAGTATAAGGGCTAAGTTTCCTTAAATCCTCATTAACATTTGTTACGTGTTTTGTGTGTGTGTGCGCACAGGTGTGTGTGTATGTGTGTGTGCATGCGTGTGGTGCTGGGATTGAACCCAGTGACTCTGGCATGTTAGGGAAGTGTTTTTAACTACTGAGCTACATCTCAAGTCCAACTTTTTCCTGTGTGCTTGCACTTTTGATGTAATATCTAAGAAATTACCAAATCTAAGCTCATGAATATTTGTGTTTTTTCTAAAAATGTTTTCTTCTAAGAGATTTAGCTGTTACATTTAGGCTTTGATCCATTTTGAGGTAATTTTTGTATATGGATGGGAAGGAGCCCAACTTGATTTTTTTGCAAATGGATATGTAGTTGTTCCATTAGGTTGCTGAGAACGCTACGTTTCATTTATTGGCTTGTTATGAAAGTTGAACAAAATTTTTTGCTTTAATTTACAAGCAGTAATTTGTTGGTTTTTTTAATAGTGTGGCAGTTTAGAATCATGGTGATGAGGGAAGCCATTTAGAGTTGGGAGAATGGGTTATAAATGAATCCTTTAATTTAAATATACAAGTTGTATAATTTCATCCTTACATTGATCATTAAATAAAATCTGTTTCATTTCTGCTTACTGGACAATCTTGTGTCAGTAGTTCTACCGAATTTTTAATATTGGAGCATTTAATGGAAATCAGTCAGGTTTCTAAACTTGTGTAAAAAGAAAAACATTTTTATTATACCTGTTTCTTCCTCTATTTGAAAAAGTAATGTTTCTTTTTCTTTTTCTTTTTTGTCATATGGGGGTTTGAATTCAGAGCTTTCACACTGAGCCATATCCCCAGTTCCCTTCTGCCTTCTTTTCTTACCAGGTTGCCTATGTTGGGCTTCAACTTGGGATCTTTTCTGCCTCAGCCTCCCAGAGTACTGGGATTACAGAGATGTGCCACTATATTTGGCTCCTCTTTCTTTCTTTCTTTCTTTCTTTCTTTCTTTCTTTCTTTCTTTCTTTCTCTCTCTCTCTCTCTCTCTCTCTCTCTCTCTTTCTCCTCCTTTGGTTACTCTCGCTTCACTGGGACACAATATCCAACACCCAAATTTAATAGAGGAGAGGTTTATTTTGGCTTATGGTTTTAATTCATGGTTTTCTGGTTCCAAAACAAAAACTGCATGGAAGGGCCTAGGTGGAAGACAGCTGCTCATCCTAGGTGAAAGGGAAGCAAAGTGGCAAAGGAAGGGAGTATATCCTTCCAGGTCAGGCCCCCAGGGACCCGCCTTTTTGGATCAGACTCCAGCTCTGAACAGTACTTCCAGCTCAGAATTCCACGGTGGTACAGCACCCCAGTGATCCAGTGACCTACCAGAAGCCCCCTGTCTAAGCGCCTGAGAACTTGGGGCAGCTTTCTAGATCTAAACAGTGATTCTTATCCTGTCATCTTTTTCTCTTAAGGTTCTTCTTTTGGATTATTGTAGTAACCGTTTTCTGAAGGGAGGTCACGGTTTTTTTTTTTTCCCCAAGTGTTTTTTAAGATAGAAATTCAAAGAAATTTTCAATAGTGATGATGGAAAAGATTATAAAGAAAAATTCTAAGGATTTTTATTATCATATTACTATTAATGTAAATGTTTTCTTCTTGTGTAATCCTGGTTGAAACTTAGAAACGGCATCTTTTAATTTAAAAAATAATGTAATTATTTTGCATCTTGTGAGATTTATCTGGCATTTGAAAGTAACTTGTTTGTTTGTATAACTTTTAACTCTAAATTGGACTTTTAGGTTTTTTTCTGTGTTTTTAATTGGCAATAATCATTTTCTTTTGGAGATCTTAACAAAAGAAAAAGTATACATCTTTTACGGAGTATTTGAGTTTATGTACTCATTACTATTTGTACAGTTTTGTTTCTTTAGAATGAGACCAGTTCTTTGCTAAGAACTAATTCCCTGGGAAATCGAGTTGCTGGATTGACTGGTGCCTTTCTCAACTTTTGTTGCTTTCTGAGTTCAGGCCTATGGAAACTCACTAAATCAACCTATTACTTTCTATAGTTCAATTTGCATATGGTTGGTATATATTTGAATTCCATAATTTTTTATTATAAATATGTCAACATATCCTGAAGGACCTGGACTTCATTTGATACAGTTGAGTGTTTGTAGATGAAATAATAGTAATTGTATGCTCCTTTAATGGATGGTCTTATATTTTTGGTCTTTTTTTTCCCTCTCTAGTAGAGTTGGTACAGAATGTCTGTCATGTGCTTTTATAATAAAGACCAGACTCTTGTGAAATATAATCATAGCTTCTATGATTTTGGCCTCTAACTCATTTTGTAAAAAAATAAATCACATCAAAGGAGAGGTAATGGAGAAAGGATAATTAATGAATACAGGAGGTGTAGTTGGATAGGAATAATGTCTAATGTTCTGCAGCACAAGAGAGGAACTATGGTTGGCAGCCGTTAACTGTATTTCAACAGACAGGACTTTGACTGTTTGCAACACAAAGAAATGATAAATGTTTGAGGTAATGGGTGTGCTGATTTCTCTCATCTGATCATTGCATGTTGTAAACCTTTGTGAGAGTATTACACTATGTTCCTATAAATGTGCAATTATGTGACAATTAAAATTTGTAAATTTTTAATGAACAAATGAATGAATTTAGCAGTGCTGAAGAGTGAACTGATGGCCATAGCACTGAACCATACCTTTAACCCTTTTTTAAGTTTTTCAATTTTGAGGCAGGTCTTGCTAAGTTGACTATGCTGGGCTTGAACTTTTTATCCTCCTGCCTCAGCCTCTCAGGGTGCTAGGATTACAGGTGAGTGCTATCATACCAGCTAATATAAAAAGAATTTTAAAGCTGAAGAATAAAAAAAATTCACATTCATTATTTTTATTGTTCCCTTATGAATATTTTCGTTACACTGATACATAATTTTGAAACTTGCTTTTTAAAAAACATATAGCATGCGTTTTAATATAATTTTGAAACCTGCTTTTAAAACAACATACAATATGCAATTTTATTTGAAAACAGTTTAAAATATCTGAAGAATATTGCATGATGGATATATTATCAGTTATGCAACCAATTTTCAGTGTTCACAATTAGATTGTTTAATTTCCAATTATTAACAAACTACTGAATATTGTTAAATATAAATCTTAGTTCACATTTCTGTATCCTCATAATATATTCTTATAATTGAGATTATCAAGTCAAAGTATATTAATGTTCTAGGGCTCTTGAGAGAGCAAAACCATTATATATTTTACTTTCTAGAAATGTGCCAACATACATTCCTGTTCCCAGTACTTGAGATGAAGATACATAGCTTTACCAACAATACTATCATTTAAAATATTTGCTAGTTTGATAGGGAGAAAATAGTAGTTGGTTTCAGAAATTTTTTATATATTTGATCATTAGTAGGACATTTAAAGTATGATCTTTGGGGGCTGAGGTATGAAGCTCAGTGGTAGAGTACAGGCTTAGCATATATGAGGCCCTGGGTTCAATTCACAACACTTAAAAAAAGAGAAGAAAGAAAGAAAAAGATCGCTAACCTTTATGTATTCTCTTTAAATGAAGTTACTTGTTCCTATTCTTTTTCTTTGGGTGGTGACCCTTGCTTCTTGGGTAGGGTCAAAGGATGCATAGACTGCAAACCTGTTGTATCTGTACAAGGGATAAGCACAAAGTTACTTCGTGTCTCCCATCTAAGTACTAACCAAGTTTGACCTTGCTTAGATTCTGAGGCAAGATTGGGTGCGTTCAGGGTGGCATGTCAAAAAAAAAAAAAGGATATTTCATGTCTCTTTGAAGTTTTATCTTTCTTCTCCAACTACTTTCTAATTTTTGTCTGTTCTTGGATTTTATATTCGACATGTGATCACAGTACATGGTGAGTGTTTAAATTCTAGTTTTGAACAGTGAGATGTACTATCATTATCCTATCTTGGTTTTTCTGGAGTAGTTACGGAAGTCATCTTTCATGTCTTTATGAGGTATGATGAAAAATATGGTGAATGCAGGTGTTCAGTGCTGTCCAGTGGAAAAGCAAGCTCTTACAAACATTACAGTGTGTCCTCATCCATGTTATTCACTGGATCTGGAACCATGTGACTTCTGGCTCTTGCCCAAAGTCAACAGGACCATGAAAGGTAAAGGTTTTAAACTGATCAGGACCTCAAGGCAGCCATGACAGTGCAACTAAAAGATATGAAAGAGGACTTCAGAACTGCTTCAGAAAGTGGCAAGAAAGATGGGATATGTGTGTTCAAAGTAAATGAAAGAGGAGTATTTTGAGGGGGTGGGCTAATGGAAATGTGTCTTTTACTGTAATAAAAACATTTACTGCATTTCATTTGTACCTTATAAATGGAATCATACCATATATATTCTTTATCTGGCTTCTTTTGCTTAACATGTTTTTAATATTTATCCATGTTATTGTATGTATCAATAATTCTTTTTATTGTTGAGTACTATTTCTTTTTTGTTTTACACTTTTTTTAATAAATTGAGGAAACCATAATTGATGAAAAGTTGCAAGTCCTAACACACAGTTTAAGTATTCAGTTTACCTCAAGTCCAGGCTTTGTGGTCTGTGACACTGTTTCCATCACAGTTAACTTAAGTCAGTCTTTTTCTATGTGGAGAATTTCTGGAAAAGAAAAAAAATGTAAAAACTTTGTTAAGATGAAAATGAACTTGTATAAGAAAAGATATATATGTGCAAGTACATTAGTTTGTCACTTAATAAGACTCCAGAGCTTATTTGCTTCTTAATACCAATTTAAAACTTCCTCAAAAGTTAATATTGTGGCAAGAAAATTCCAGTGAGTTCCAAAAAAAAAAAAAAAAGTTATTTTTGGAGCAAAAATGATCGGTAACTAGAGAGTGTGTAAAATGCTTTATTTTGAGACAAGATCTCTCTATGTAGTCCAGGATAGCCTTTAATTTGCTATATAGCCTGTGCTGACTTTGAACTCATGATTCTCTTGCCTCAGGCTCCATAGCGCTGGGATTACATGTGTATGCCACCATACTCAGTTTTAAGATGAGACAGAATTTGCCAGGGATTTAGCTCAGTGGTGTAAGCACCTGTCTGGCAAGCACAAGGTTATGAGTTCAATTCCTGGTACAAAAAAAAAAAAAAGACAATTTGAAGGAAATGAAATATCCTCATTGAAAAATAAGTTCCATTTCATTATTGTAGACAACAGATAACTTTGTTGATGAAATAGTGTTCCATTTTATGCATGTACCACTTTGTTTTTCCCTTCACTTGTTGGTAGACATTTACATTATATCCAATTTTGATCCATTGTAAAATTAAGTCTACCATAGATATGCCTATACAAGTCTTTATAAACATATATTTCCTATTTCTATGTGGAAGTATCTAGAATTGTTGAGTACCTATATATTTAAATTTATAAGAAGCTGTCAGGTGGTTTTTCAAAGTATTTTACTCTTTTATATTCTACCAGCTGTGTATGAGAACCAGTTGCTCCTTGTGTATTATAGATTATATCTAGATGTCCCCCCAAAGCCTCATGCGCTCATAGGTGGGGCTTTTGTGAGTGACCAAATCGTGGGAGTGTGATACTGGATCAGTTCACTGATCGGTTTAGCATAGTTCTAAGTATAGATGATGGATTTAATGAAAGAGGGAAGACCTAACCTGTATATGAGTGGCACCGATCCATAGACTTGTAGACTGGATGAAATAAAAAGAGAAAGGAGGAAGTCATGCTGCTTCCTGCCTGCCAAGCCATGAACTACTTCTCCTCTGTCATGTCCCTATGTAATGCTGCCCTGCCTTGGAGCCACTCTCCTGTGGACTGAAACCTCTGTAAACTATAAGCAATGAGAAAGTGATTAAGATACTATCCTAGTTTCCACTTGGGTAGTTAGTGTGATTTTAACCATTTTAGCGGATAGTGAAGTACTGAAGTGGTTTTAATTTGCGTTTTCCAGATGACTAAAGATGGCCCTCAATATGGCAGCATACCCTGTAACCCTAGAACATGGAAGACTGAGGCAAGAGGGTTGAATGCAAGGCCAGTTTGAGGCCAGCCTGGACTACATACACTTTGCTAGAATATATAATGAGCACTTACTCTTTGTTGTTAAAGTCTTTGACAAATGCAGTTTTTCAGATTGATAGTAAATGTCTTTTGGGGGAGGAGCAGTGTCGGGGATTGAATCTAGGACCTTGAACAGTCTTTACCACTGAGCTACATCCCCAACCCCCATAGTAAATACTTTACGGATTTTTTGGTGGTCTTAGGGATGTAACCCAGGCCTAGCACTTCTAAGGCAAATACATTACCACTGAGCTAAAGCCCCCAGTCCCATAAATATCTTAATAAAAGAATGCATGAATTTTATTACTATATATGGATCTAAACCTATTAATTTGAATTGTAAGATCAGAGGTTAATTTATAATTAAGTAATATAAGGAACTATCCAAGTAAAAGATTTTTTAGACATATTATATAGAAATGATAATTTATACTGATTTCTTAGAGCTAAGTAAACATTTACTATTGATTCCTATGAGGGTGACAAAAGGAAGGCTTCAGCCTGGGTTTTATAGAGCTACTTTTTAACTTGGTATATGGAATCATTGGTTAAGGAACATTAAAATTTCAAGATCTGATTGAGAAACTATTTTGTAGTTGAACCACATGTGTAGACTTATAGTCTAGTAAGGCATTAGATTGTAATAATATTTATATAATACAGCTAATACTGTATTCCAGTAATTGTTCACATGCATTGCCCAGTTTAATTCTTATCACAATCCTTTATATTATTATCCTTATGTTTCAGTTAAGGAATCTGAAGTACAGAGGATAAACAGTTTCCCAAGATCATAGAGCAAGTGGTAGAAACAGGAATTCGAATGTGGGTTTTTGGCTCTAGATTTCCTACTCTACTTTTAGTACTACAGTGGTTAAATTCAAGGCAACCAATTTTGTCATCTTTTTAGAGCATATTAGAGTGTAGTAGTGATGGCCCAAGTTTAAGTTGGGATTTCTGAGTTTGCAAATAGCCTTTTGTCTTTGTCTTCACTCCAGTATTCCTGTCATGTATCCCAAGGGTCATTTGTGGAAAGAGTTTTATGTGAATTAACAGATGGTGAATAATTTAGAAACTTGAGACTGAATGCTTTCTAGAGGAAAAGCCATTCTTTCTGTGAGTCTCCTTCTCTTGTAATTGCTTACGACTTTGTTGATCAATAGTTGTTTAACTGATCTTTGGGAAAATCTTTAAATATGAATGTGTACAGTTAACATCCTCTAGAAACAGAGCGTGATGGCAAATTGATGGAGAGTAGAGTATTTGGCCTAAATTATTGATCCTAACATAGCACTTATCAGTTAAGAATTTACTAAAGCGGCCCTGAAGCAAGACCAGCAGATGGCTATAGCTGCTGGTTTCAAACAGGAGCCTAAAGAGAATTCTTTCTGTGGTCTGTTGGCCATTTCAGAACTTTGGAAATGGAATGGTCAATTCATCAGAAAGAAATAGCAGGTGAGTATGGCGGACTTCAGGGGGCTTGCAGGGGAGAGACCATGGCCCCTCAGGACCTGCACCATGCGGTTGATTCGGGGTGCCGGGAGAACAAGGAGCTCTTCCCCTCTCTGGCGGTCAGCTGAGAGTGTGGCCGACTTTCGGCAGCCCAAAGGAGAGAGACCCTGGCACGTTGCTCAAGGTGCCGGGAGAACAAGGAACTCCTCCCTTCTCTGGGGGGTGGCTGAGAGTGTGGCAGACTTTCAGCAGCCTGAAAGAGAGAGACCCTGGCGCATCGGGACCTGCACCTTGTGGTTGACTTGGGGTGCCGGGAGAACAAGGAACTCCCCCCTTTTCTGGGGGCGACTGAGAGTGTGGTAGACGTTCGGCAACCTGAAGGAGAGAGACCCTGGCGCATCGGGACCTGCACCATGCGGTTGACTCGGGGTGCCAGGAGAACAAGGAACTCCCCCCTTTTCTGGGGGCGACTGAGAGTGTGGTAGACTTTAGGCAGCCTGAAGGAGAAAGACCCTGGCGCATCGGGACCTGCACCGTGCGGTTGACTTGGGGTGTTCGAGAACAAGGAACTCTTACTGTCTCTGGGGGACGACTGTGATCCTGCCTGCGTGTGGGCTGAGAATCAGACATCTCATGTCGTCCTGTCCCCCATCTCGTGTCCCCCCCCCTCCCCTTGCTTAGCAAGTGGGAGCCAGTTAACTACACATCTTGTGAAAAGATTGGCTACGTTATTTAGTATGAGCTCCCCATATGCAAAGATAAGGACAACCATTTGTAAGAAAACAGGAGACAATATGACAGATAGTGAAGATCTCTGGTTGTCTAGCTTTGAAATGTATGCTTTCTTATGTCCCATTCTGTTCTGTTTTGTTGTGTTTAATTTTACTCCCTTTTAAAATAAAATTTAAAAAAAGAGTTCACTAAAGGAACAGGTTTTATATATAAGGATTTGCAGTGGTTTCCTGTAAGTCGAGTGTGAAAAGTGGTCTTCACATAGCTGGGTGTGTTGGCAAATGCCCCCAATCTCAACACTTGGGAGACTGGTGCAGGATGATCGCTGTAAGTTCAAGGCCTGGGCTGCATAGTGTGTTCAAGACCAGCCTGAACATAGTGAGACCCTGTCTCAAAAACTGAAAAGACAAAACAAAGGCTGTCTGCATAGTGGAGAGCTGGAGGACCCAGTCAAAAATTGAAGTCTTGAAGCTCACTGCAGAGTCCTGTGGGAGTCCATATCAGAAGGGTCTGAAGGGTTTTCGTTAGAGGTCAGGAGTCTCTGCTGGATGCCTCAAGGAACTGGAGACACATACTCAGAGGTGATGGTGAAGACTGGAGCACCTCCAAAGCACAAAGGGCAGACTTCTTCCTTTCCTTTTTATTCCATCCAGGCTACAAGCCATGCATATACAGGGTGGGTCTTCCCTTTTTGTTTTGTGGCTTACAAGTCATGTAGACACCCCCAGAACTCTGCTTCACTGATGTGCTAGGCTTTTCTTAATCTGTTCTAGTTGACACCACAATCAACTATCACAGGCACTACCTAAATACTTGTTATTTATAGGTCCTTATATCTGTGGCACAAGCACAGTGTTTGTTAGCCAAGTATAGCAGTACATACTTGTAATCTCAGTAACTAGGAGGCTGGGGCAGGAAGTTTGTGAGTTCGAGGCCTGCCTGGGTACACAGTGAGTTTGAGGCTACCTTGAACTACACAGCAAGATCTTGTCTCAAAATCCAAAAACAAAACAAGAATAGTAGGTCTTTTTTCTTTCTGAAGTCTCTGCATAGTGAAACCATGGAACTACGCTTTGGCGTTAGTTTGAGTTTAGAGAGGATTAATTTTCCAGGGGAGGGCTAGAAATTTTGGCTAATTTATTTAAGAAGATGTAGGGATCAAAGTAAATGAAAGTATGTATTGGCTCTTTCCTTCATCACATCTTTTGTGTCTTCTTATGACTTCTGATTTGGTGTTATTGTTGCTATCATGAATGATATATAGAACTTCAGGTGAATGAGAATGTTTAAGTGTATTGAATGAGTGAATGTAAATTCATGAAGGAATACATTATAAGGTAGGAGATTGATTTCTGTGCAGACAGACTCCATATGATGTGTCTAAACGTCTTCTCTAGACCTTTGTATCTTCTGTTATAAAATGATGGTATTGAACTGGATGATCTTTCAAGTTTTTTTGACGCTGAACTATTTCAGTTATTCTAAATGTTACAGGGAATAAGATAATAACTGTAATTTTTTTTCTCATGCTGAGGATTGAAGGGCCTTGAGCATGGTAGGTAAGTGTACCACTGAGCTTATGCTCCTAGCTCTATTGTTTATTTTTTAATTTATTAATTAATTAATTAATTTATTTATTTATGGTACTGAGACCTTCACATTGAGCTACATCCTCTGTCATTTTTATTTTGAGACAGGGGTTTTACTGGGTTGCTAAGTTGCCTTGCCCAGGCTGAGCTCAACGTGATCTCTTGCCTCAGCCTTCCAGAGTGCTGGGATTATAAGCATGTGCCAGGACAACTAATTTATGATTTCATAATATAGTATAAAAAAGAAGCAATACCTATACCATTTAGTAGCATCCATTCCTCATTTATCTTAAATGAGGTTCTTAAGTGAATATATACATGCATATGTATATATGTATACTTACACATACACATATGTGTCTGCTTTTTATGCTCTTCACAGTATTTGTCTGCCTTTATACCAGTACTACATTATCTTATTTATTTTAGCTTTATGAGCAATCTAAATATCTGGTATTGTAAAGCTGCATTGCTGTTATTCTTTAAAATTATCTTGACTATTCTTCTAAATCTCTCTTGACCTTTAAAATTCTGTGAGGTGGTTTTTTTGCTTTTATTTGTGGAGCTGGATTCAAACTTATGGTCCTGTATATGCTAGGACCATATCACAGCTAGATTTCCAGCACCATATGTGATTTTTGTATGTTATACTTGGGGATTGCTTGTACTCTGTAGGGTTTGAATGGTAATATCTTCTTATTGGATAAATATAATGAACAGCCACTTATACTCTATACAGCCTTATATGTAGCAGAGTACTACAAGTTGTTATCAGTAAGCATATGACTGCACTTTCAAGAGTGCTGCTAAAACACCTGGCTTTTAAATTACTCTATAATTTGGACCAAGAATAACTGAATATCTTGGAGTCTATCCTTTCTACATTTTCCTTTTATTCTGTATTCCCTTTGGGTACAAGTTTGTTTGGAAAGAATATGATATTTAATTGTTTACACAGGTGGTTTATTTTTTATTTATTTACTTTGTTTGGTCTTTGAGACAGGGTCTCATTATGTAGCCCGGGCTGGTCTTAAAGTCATGGGAATCCTCCTGCCTCAACCTCCCTAGTGTTTGGATTACAGGCATGTGCTACCATGGGCTGTTAACACTACCTTGGGCTGACAATATAGTTCAGTGTTAGTGTACTTGCTTACTGTGGATGAGACACTGGTGCAGTCTTTAACACTGACTACAAAAACAAAAGCTACCTATAAATCATGATAAATTCCACATGAAATTGATGAAACATGCTTTTTAATGAATATCTTTTGCTTTAAAACTGTATGAAAGCCATCATGTGGAATTTAGAACTGGAAAGGACAATAGTTATCATTTACTTGAATAATTTTATAATGGGTATAGCTGATGTCTATCATGCTCACTGAACACTTTGTTTCCTGTTTTCTAACTATAAAGATTCCAGTAGGACTTTACAGTTCCTCGTGCTGCACCTGAGTGAATCTTTCTAACCTCTCCCTTTGCCTTTTGCCTTTCCCTTGTATATCTCTTTATTAAGGCTAGTCTGCTTTGAATGCTTCTGTTATCCGTACAAGCCACAGTAGAACCCTCTTTTTTCATGAGGACTTTCTTTTTCATCACTTTCTCCACATTTTATTTTTTGTCTTTTAACTCCATATAATTTTGTGCTAATGTTATATAATACAGTTTTTGCTTTTCATTCTAGTTTTATTACATAATAATCATCGTGTGTATTTACCTTTCTAGATAGTGTACTGGGAACAGGATCCTTGTTACTTTGACCTGTTCCTTGTAATTTCCTTGCGTATAATGAGTCCTCAGTGAATTGAATTCATGTAATAAGCCTCTGTTCTCATAGGGCCTAAAATGTCCTAAAAGTAGATCCACAATAAGAAGATAAGCAAATAAATATTTAGGAAAATTACTATGTAAGAATATACAGTGGCAAAAATAATGGAGTAGTTTCGATCTTGTTGAGACCACATTTAGGGCTAATGTTTACATTAATATGAAGGATTAGAAGTCACTATGCAGAAAGCTGGAGGTAGGGCATTTTTTTAAGGAGATAGAAAATTTTCTGAAGGTGAGAATGCTAACGTGGGAAGGGGTTTGAGTTTTTGAGAAAATAAGTGAGACTAAAGCTTAGCATGTGGTATGCGGGGTAGGGATTAAACCTAGGCTCTTGAATATGTAAGGCAAGCATTATACTCCTGGGCTACATATCTCCAGCTCTTTAAAATAAGTTTTTGAGTCAAGATCTTGGTAAGTTTGCTCAGGTTGGCCTGAATTTGAAATCCTGCCTTAGCCTCCTGAGTAGCTGGGATCACAGGTATATTACCACTCCTGGCTTGCTTGCTTATTTATTTACTTATTTTGGTACCAGGGATCAAACTCATACCTCGTGCTTGCAAAGCAGGCACTTATGCCACTGAGCTAAATCCCTGGCTGGCTTTTATTTTTTAAAGTAATTTTTCCTTTCGTTTTTGTGGTGCTGGGGATCAGACCTAGTGCCTCACACAAGCAAGGCAAGCATCCGGCCACTAAACCACTTTTCCCAGCCCGGGAGTAACTTTAAAATGAGGTTAGGTAGCTGTAAAGATTCTAGATCATATAGTGCCTAGAAAGGAGTTTAGATTTTAATCAAAACGTAATGGGAGCAGTAGGGCATGGTGGCACACACCTGTAATCCCAGCACTTGGAGGCTGAGGCAGGAGGATTGTTGTGAGTTTGAGACCAGCCTGGGTTACAAAGTGAGCTCAAGCCTGGCCTGAACTACATAGTAGGACCCTGTCCCCAGTAAAAGACCAATAAATAAATAAATAAAATAAAATAAACAGAATTAAAAATGTAATGGGATGCAATTGAAGGATTTAAGCAGGGATAACATGAATAATATTTACATTTACATTTTTAAAGATGAAGTTGGATAGCTGGTTATTGATAACCTCAGGCTTCAGAGAGCCCCTGTACCCCTTGTACCTTTGGATTTAGGGGAAGCTTCTTTTTTCTCTCTAACTCTGGGGACTGAGCTCAGGGCCTACACACTGAGCTACATACCCTGCCCTTTTAATTTTGTAAAATTTTGAGACAAAGTCTTGCAAAGTTGTATAGGCTTGAGTCAAACTTGGGACCATTTTGCTTCAGTCTCTCACAGTGCTGCTATTGCAAGTGTGTAACACCATGTTTGGGTAATAGCTTCTTTAAAAAAAAAAAATATATATATATATATATATATTTTTTTTTTTTTTTTGTACTGGGAATCAAACTCAGGACTTTGCGCTTGCCAGGTAGGTGCTTTTGCTGCTGAGCTATATCCCTGGCCCAGCTTCTTGATTGCTGATTTCTGGTTGCTTTACTGTCTCTTTTTGGTTCTTAGAGTTCCCTGCCACATCTTTGTAAATAGTTTCTCCTTTATACACTCTTTATTATTCCTCTAAGTGTGTCATCTGTTTAAATGGGCATAAGGACCAGTTCTAGTAAACTTGTGAAGTTGGGATAATTTGAAGGTAAAGAATTAGAATTATGAGAACTGAGGCTTATTTGCTCCCTTTTCTTTTTCTTTTTGGAGACAAATTCTCCTTATATAGTTCAGGTTGGCCTTGAACTTGGTAATAGCCCAAGCTGGTCTCAAGTGATCCTTCTGCCTTAGTCTCCTGAGTGCTGGGATTATAAGTATGCACCACCATACCTAGTTGAGAGCTGATACTTTGAGAAGTATGGCTATGGCTATAAAAAGGAACAGAAAAACAGGGGAGAAGGTAGACATTACTGAACATGGCAAAAGAGTTCTTTTGTTTTTTGACATGGTACTGGTATTGAACCCAGGTTCTTTGTACTGAGTTACATCTTCAGCCCTTTTTTAAAATTTAATTTTTGTAAATGAGGAGAGGTTCAGTTTGGCTCATGTTTAATTTAATAGTAATTTTGAGGTGGAGTTTTGCTAAATTTTTCAGGCTGGGCTTGAACTTGCTTCAACCTCCCATAGTGCTGCAGTTTCAGGAATATGCCACCACGCATGACTTGATGGGTTATTTTTTGAGAATATAAACACAGGAGATAATGATACATATTTTTTACATGATAATGGGAATAGTCCTATGGAGGGGAAAGATTGGTGGTGTAGGAGAGTGGATGATGAAAAGAAGGATTTTTTTTGGAGGGGGTTGGATCTAACTCTGGGCCTTTCTCATACTAAGCACTGAATTGTATCCCCATCCCTACTATTTTCTTAATGAAAGTGTCGTGTTAAAAAGTATGTGATTATTTAAGGATTAAAGAAAAAGTATCATTACAGGAAGCTTATAGAATAGTATTGCTGTATTTGCAGTTGTTTGATATGAATATATGACAGTAACCAGTCTTCCTGGATGTGTGACTTTCTTCAGTATTCCACTGCTCTGTTGCAGTCATTGCGAAGATTGGCTGCAGTTAGGAGAAAGTGAAGGAGACAGAGATGGGTGACATCGAGTGAGAGCAGTGATTATATTGATAAATTGTGAAATTTGAGTTGGAGAACAAAGGAAATGACATCAGGAAACTAATGGAAAGAAAGTGAAGGTTTTCATAAGTTGGTCTTGGTAAGAACAAAGAATTATTTTTGAGGGTACAGTTGAACAAGTGACTTGGAAAGACTGAAGTTTTTACTATTTATTTTTCCTGCTTCTTTCTCATGTACTGTAAAATGAACAGAATATCTTAATTTGTACAGACTTAAAACATTTGGAAGCTGCCATTATAAATAGACAATTTAAACCCACCTCCTAGCCAAAGAAATTGAAATACACTCATACAAAGCACTTTGTAGGGCTTATGACTGTGCTTTCAAACATGAGCTTATTTTAAGTCTATTACAAAATTTTTGTCTATTTGATAAATACAAATATTTATCAATCAGCTTCCTTTGTTCACTTTTACTTTCTTTAAATAGGACACAGAAAATAATTTCTCGTGGTAATATCTGGATATATTTAGCATCTTTCTGGGAAATTTGTGACATACGGTCTAAGCTTGTTTTTCCTTAGAACAATTTTTAAAAACTTCCTTTGTTAGCACTTTGGAAAAAAGTTTGGTAGATTCTCATACACAATTAAACATACACTTACTATGATCTAACAGTTCTACTCCAAGGTACTCACCCAAGTGAAATAATAAATTATAGTCACACAAAAACTTTTATGCTTATAGAACGGGAAATAAACCAAATGTTGTTCAACTGGTACACTGATAAGCTTTGGAACAGTAATATAATAATACTGTTTGGCACTATGCACAGCAATATGGGTGAATGTTAACTGCATTGTGTTAGGTGAAAGGAGCCAGATTCAAGCCATTTATGATTCCATTTTTATGATATTTTAGAACAGACAATACTATAGGACAGAAAGGAGGGACCACAAAGAGCAAGAGAAAATTTTTATTCTGTATCTTGCTTTTGGTGGTGGTTAGATAATCATGTGGTTTTCAAATTAAGTATATCTAAGAGTGAATTTTAGTATATACAAATTTTCCACCTCAAAGTTGCAACCTGTGTTGCTATATTTAAAAGTATTTTAGAGGGCCACGCATATAGATCAGCAGCATAACTGCCTGCATGGTAAGCAGAAGGTCCTGAGTTTGATTCCTGGTATTTAAAAAAAAAATATTTTGAGAATTTTCTCAGAAATATGTCAAAATGTTTTGTTGGATTTTAGTTTCTGCTTTAGCTTTTAGGGGAAGAAAGAGTAATGGATAGACATTATTAGTGTTGATAAAATTCTTTAAAGCTCTTGAAAACATGTGAATGCTGAATACCTAAACACTTAGCAAACATTCCTATCATGTTTAAAAGAATTACAATGTTAGGTTTAGAGGGGCTCAAGAGGCATTATAAAATGTCCTCATTTTACAGATAACCTAAATCCTAGGTAGATTAGCTAAAGTCCTACAACTAGTTAGTGACAGAGATAGGTCTACAACTGAAGTTTGGAATACTAATTTGACACTCATTTTACTAAAATTTTACTTTTAATTTCAAGTTATTTTCTCCAGAGACTATTTTTAATTCCTTTAAAGAACTTTTCAACTATGTCATCTTAAAGCTGGAAACCACTCCCTTCCTAGCAATAGAAAAGTCTGGTTGATAATAGAAGAGCTAAATTTGAAGGATCCCGTATCACTTAATACAGACATCATCAACAAATTCAGTTACAAAGATACTTTTCTTTGGACTGCTTATTTTTGTAGTTATCCAGCGTTGTCAGTTAAAAAGAGGGTTTTGTAATTTTATTGCTCTAAAAATCTTTTTGAGTTATCATGATTGTAGGTTTATTGGCACAGCAAAGGAGTTTTAAATGTGTTAGATTCTTTTTGGTTGCCTCAGGTGATGAGGACATAATATTGAGGGATGTCAGAGAACATTAGAAACCATCCTTAATAGCTGTGCATTCTGTAAATGGGAATGGAATGTCATTCAAAATACAACAGCAGCTTTAAGCTGCTTTCTATTCTTGAGACCCAGCTAATTTTCACTGTCTTTTGGGTTCATTCCTGCTTGTATTGAAGTTTTTTTAGGTGCTCTTGAACCTCAATTCTAGAATCAGCCTTAGAGTTCCTATCTCTGAGATATTGATGATATTGTGAATATTGCAGATAAAATTAGAGAACTAGTTGATATTTGTGTCCTGCAACCTTACTGAGAGTTACTGCTTAAAGGGCATAGCTCTAGGCAGAGTTGGCAAGTTATTTTCAGCCCAACTTTGTAAGTAGGGGAATCTTATGCCAGCCCTAGTTCTGACAGGTTCCCTATCTTTTTTTTTAAATTTTATTTTAAAAGGGAATAAAAGTAAACACAATAAAACAGAATAGAACGGGACATAAGAAAGCATAAATTTCAAAGCTAGACAACCAGAGATCTTCACTATCTGTCATATTGTCTCTTGTTTTCTAACAAATTGTTGTCCTTATCTTTGCATACAGGGAGCTCATACTAAATAACATAGCCAATCTTTTCACAAGATGTGTAGTTAACTGGCTCCCACTTGCTAAGCAGGGGGGAGGATGAGGGGGGACACGGGCAGGGGGACAGGATAACATGAGATGTCTGATTCTCAGCCCACACGCAGGCAGGATCACAGCCGCCCCCCAGAGAGGGGAGGAGTTCCGTGTTCTCCTGGCACCCCAGCTCAACCACACAGTGCAGGTCCCCACGCACCAGGGTCTCTCTCCTTTGGGCTGCCAAAAGTCTGCCACACTCACAGCTGCTCCCCAGAGGGAAGGAGCTCCTTGTTCTTCGGGCACCCCGAGTCAACCGCACTGTGCAGGTCCGGAGGCGCCAGGGTCTCTCCCCTGTGGGCCCCCCAAAGTCTACCATATTCACCTGCTATTTCTTTCCGATGAATTGACCATTCCATTTCCAAAGTTCTGAAATGGCCCACAGACCACAGAAAGAATTCTCTTTAGGCTCCTGTTTGAAACCAGCAGCTACAGCAATCTGCTGGCCTTGACTCAGGGCCACTCAGGTTCCCTATCTTATGTAGAGCATTTTCAGTCCCTGTTCCCCAAGATGGCCAAACTTCAGGTGATACTATTTCTAGACCAGAAGCCCTCAGCTTCAGTCGTGATTTCAACTTTGTGTTTATATTCCCTATAATTGCTTAAAAGATATTTATATTATTTTTTAGCTAGCTGTGCATTATTTATTTGATGCATTTATAGATTGGTTTGTTATTTGCATGAGTTTACTATGCTCTCTTGACTGGAAGTTTTTTAATCTTTCAAATCCATAGTTTTTCATTAAAATTATAGTCTTAGTTATGAAGTTAAAAACCTATGCACATATATAAATTCTTAAGAGGGTCCAGCGTATAATAGGCACTATATGTGTGACAGCTATTACATTTTTCAAATGAAGCCTATATTTTTGTGGATTTCTATGTTTAGATAGTGACCCCCATATATTTGTCAACCTGTATTAAAAAATATTACGCAAATATGTCTGGGAATTGTGGAATGTTTGGTACATTTGAGTGGAATGTTTTAAATCTGATTTTAACCTGTACCCTAGCAAACTTGAATTGGAGATTTTTCTTTCGTTTTTGTTTTGCTATGACAGTGTTCTGGAATGCTTATTTGTGTTTATGGTAGTGTTTTATAGAAATAGGTAATTGGCATTCTTTTTTAGCACAATTGCATATTCTTTTCATTAGCTACTAACTATTGAAGTCAACATAGTATCTATTAAGGTCATAAAAACATTATGGAAATTGTAATGGAAATTTTAAGTCAGGAAAAATGTATAGTATATAAGTGTGCATGAAGGAGAATATAAGGTGGCATTTGGGGTACCGATGTTGGCATAAACAACCAGAATTCTAAGTGAGGTAAAGTTCTGCTTGGGGAAAGAGTAACAAAAAGAAAAGAGAAAATGTATTGTGGCACATTTGGTATGTTTAGGTTATGAGAAATATATTTACACATTGTAACTCCTAAAGCCTTCATTTAGTCAGACTTGTGAAACTTCAGAAACATGAAATTTTAAAATGTTTTTCTTTAAATATCAGGTATATAAATTAAATTACTTTCCCCTCCTAGATTTGGGGTTTGAATCTTGCAGACTATTGTCTACTAACTTTTTTTAGGAGAGGCTGAGTATAAGTCTGCCATTTAGAGATGTATCTAAGATTGTGCTTGCTGATAAATGATCCTACTTCCTTTTTCGCTGAAATAATACGACATACTACTTCTCTTTTCCTCTTGTATCAAGCCCTGAGTATGTGCTTGGTTTTATTTTTGTCTCATTATTGCAAAGTTCCTATATTGCATATAGGTGCTTGGACCCATGGGAATATTTTTTTTCCATGAGAATATTTTTATCAAGATGCGTGGCATAGCTGGGCACAGTGGCACACAAGATAGCAAGTTCAAAGCTAGCCTAGGCAACTTAGCAAGACCCTGTCTCAGAATTTTAAAAAAGGACTGGGAATATACAGTAATTCAGTGGTAAAGTGGTTGTGTCTCATACATGAGGCTCTGGGTTGACTCTCAACCCCCGCCCCCCCAAAAAAGAATGGCACAATACTGTTTAGAATTTGAAGTTTATTTACTAGACATGAATAAAAACTAATTCAGCATTCCATCTTATCATGTATTTTTTCTGAAATGTGAATTTCAAATAAATGTTTCTGAGAGGAGTGAGACTGATGATTATATTAGAGTTGTTTTAAGCTAAGGTTTTATAAGGTTCTTAATGGTTATTGAGGACCCCCCCAATATGCAATGTTTTTAATAAGAGTTTAACTCTACAGTATTTATGGTGGTGATTCAGAATAAATTGAATAGAAGATTCATTAGAATTCTGATCCTGAATCTTTCAGACATTAAGAAGTGATTAGACACTTTATTTTATAGATGCTTCTAAAATTTTTACTTTTCTTTCTCAGTATGAGACATGACACTTTAAGTGTTAGGTTTCAAAAATCTCTTATTTTGAAACATAACATAATGAGACACGATACATATTACAACTAGAACCATCATTCATATATCAAAATAAATTAAGACGCTCTTATATTGATATTTTGCAGTTAACATTTCCATTGTTTAGACTGACAAATTTTCTTTTTATCTGTGAAGCCAAACTGGGCTTTTGTGAAGGAATATAGTGTGATGGCAACATGCGATTTGAAATCAGAGTGCTTGAAATTCTGTCTCTGTGATCTAGTATCTCTGAGGCTTTGATGTTTCTTAGATTCTTATACTAAGAATGATATCTACCACATAGGCTTCCTAATAGAATTCAAATTAAATAAAAGTCCTTTATGTAACTATAATATACTGAACATAGCAGTGTTTTTCAAATTGTCATTTGTATTTTAGCAAAGTAACAGTCTTGAAAGGTTGCCACTAAATAGGTAAAAAGACTGCTAATTTTGCATTGATGTATTATGTTACCTTAGGTGAAGATCTTTAGGTTTTTATCTGCCTTTATATTTCTTCTTTGTGTTAGGATTCCTCCTTTGCTAAAATTAGTAATTGATTAGACTTTTCATGATCACATTCAAGGGCAATTTGGAGGACCACACTGAAACCTAACCTTTGTTGAAGTTCCTAGTTCTTCATAGTACTGCTGCAGTGAGGACAGTACTGCTGCAGTGAGGTGTTTAGGAGGTCTTTGAGGGTACTTTTTTTGGGGCTACAATGGTTACGGGGGAGAATGGGTATAGCTGGGTATTCAGTGAGCAGGAAATGCCAAGTGCCAACCAAAATATGATACAATTCTGTAGGACTTTTCATTTCTTAGACCTTTTTAAGGGGGGAAAAAACCTGTATAGTTATCTGTTACTGCTAGAAATTCTGTTTTATATTTAAACACAACAATTTTTTTTTTATGGTTTTAATAGTGAATTTTCCAAGAGTGCAACTACTGAGTAAACCAAAGACAAATTGTACTTTGTTTTATTCAGAACTTTACTAAGTGTTGTTTGCTGTTTGGAAAATTCTACTGTCAATAGCATTTGCTCCTTATGATTTTCCTACTCAAGTCATTTGTGTCAGTTTACATTTCTAGCTGGCATATTCTTGGTGATTCTATATACAGGTACAAATATCTTATTTCATTAAAGTGAATGCTAGGATGATTACACCCAAGTGTGTACTGTGTGTGTGTTTGGTACTGGGAATTGAACTTAAGGCCTTTACACTGAGGTGTCTTCCTATCTCTCTTTAATTTTTATTTTGAGACAGGATCTCACTACGTTGCCCAGGCTGATACTAAACTTGTAGACTTCCTCCCTCAGTGTCCCAGAGTACTGGGATTATAGGTGTCCTCCATCATACACAACTGCATTTACATATTTAAAATATTATTTTAGTAAATTATTTTCCTTTTATTATATTACATTAGATGTTATATTAATTGATTAATTGAGATAAGGTCTCGCTGTACCACCCTTGCTGGTCTAGAACTTGCCGTATTCCTGCTTCAGTCCTCTGAGCAGCGTGGACCACAGCTGTGCCAGCATGTTTCATATGAATTGTTAAAAACCCAAGGAGCTGGGCACAGTGTCACATGCCTGTAATCCCAGTATTTGGGAGGCTGAGGTAGGAGGATTCCTGTGAGTTGGAGGCCAGCCTGAACTGCATAGTAAAACTGTTTCAAAAAGACAAAACAACAACAAAATCAAGGATAGATTGGTTATTTACTTGCATTTCATTTCAGCTTTATGCCCTTAAAAAAATAAAAACTTATTTTAGTAGGGTTTCAAGATGGAGCCTGTATTTACAAGAAAGTTCATGTTGCCTTTTTAGGGAGAGAGGAAGTCTGTGTCGACCTCCGTTGTAAGTGTCTGTTCTCTTTCCCTCTCTTTGTCCTCCTCCTGTCCTCCTATTTTGCTTCTTGATATGAACTATTTGATATATAGACTAAAATATAGCATTGTATATTTAAGTAATGAATCATAATAAAACCAATCAATGCCTGTGAACCACCAAGCTTAAGAAATACAGCAATATAGTACTTCTGATTTTCATTCAGTTGTCTCACTAAAGGTAAAAACTTTGGAATTTTATTTTGATTTTATTTATCATATTTGGTCTTATTTTTCTTTTTCTTTAAAAACTAGTTTTACTGTTTCCTAAACTATACAATGAAATCACTGTCCCTCTCTATATATTCATATTCTTACTCTTTTGTTTTAATCAATATGATTTTTAAGATTCATTTATATTAAGGTATGTAACCAGGGTTTGCTTTCTCGGAGGTGTTGTTAATTATAGAACTATCACAATTCGTTCTCTAAAAAATGGATATTTGGGTTTTTTCCACTTTGTTGCTATTACAGACATGCTGGCTTATGCCTTCAGGTGCACATATACAAGAGTTTTTTACAAGTGAACTTTAAGTATTTTGATACTTATTCTCCCTCATGTACAAGAGTTGAAAGAAAAATATGAATCAATGTTTACTCTTATACATGTGATATACTAAGTTTCTCCCTCCTCTCTTGCCATCTCCTCTGTGAGTACTGACTGTGACCTATGATTTCACAGTTGATTTTTACAGTCGAAGATAGCCGTCATGATTTCCTTTGGAGGGTAGCAGTGTTGGCTTGGCTTTCCTTTGCCTTATGGATCATGTCAGAGGATAGCATCTCATCAGATATAAGTACCTGGCTAAGCTATAGCACTGTTTCCACACCAGAATGTGTGTGGTTTTGAACTCAGTAATGGTTCAGCTAGTGCTAAATTCGAATTTTGCTCTTAAGTACCCTCTTTTAAGTACACAGATTACAAAAGAGCAAATTCTTTTAAGTGGACCCTGATAGTTTGGGTTGTGCTTCAGTCATACCATGCTGTGAGGATGCAAGGGATAAAATAGCATTGGTTGGAGCATTCAATTTCTGACATTTATTTTGATGTCAGATTTAGCTCTTCCTTTTACTTATTTTGATTATAATAAACTTTGTTACCTAAGGCTCAGATCTCAGTACTTGTTTCCCTCCAGTTTTCAGGTGACTTTGATTTGTTTTGTTTTTGGTACTGGAACTGAATTCAGGATCTTAGGCTTGCCAGGCAGGTGCAGTGCCACTGAGTTATATCCCTGGCCCAAGTGACTTTCTAATAGGTGCGTTCAGATACATCTTTTTACTTGCATTCTTCATTCTTCACCTCCTACTAGATAGCTTGAAATTGTTGATAAAGAAAAGAAAATTTATATGGCAATTCAAGAGAAGAGAATTCCATGGCAATTTATTTGACTTTACTCTTACTTTTTTTTTTTTTTAATGAGAATTTGGGCGAGGCTTTTAATTAAGAAGGAGAGAAGGAGGGACCACAGTTTGAAGGGATAAATTGAAGGGGCCAGTGCTGATGATCAAGCGGGCCTGTAAACAGCAAAGGGTAAGGTTGTATGGGGCTACTAGGGTGGCGTAGAGTTGGATATTTTCCATTGGCTCACAAGCATGGAATTTTTTGGAAACCTCTTCCTCATGTTTCAAAGGATTCCTTCCTATGTAAGATACAGATCAAAAGCCAGTGCTGGAGGCATCATGGCGCCACCTTAGTGTTCCAGCACACCTGGTCCTACAGGGCACTGGTCCTCAGATAAGAGGACAAGGGTAGGAGAGGACAGGGACACGTTCCATCCGTTGTCGAAAGGGAGACTAGGGGAAGAAACACATTGACTTTTAGTGAGTCACAGATTACGATTGAAGTTGAGGAATCTCTCCATGCTGGTCCTGCATGGTGCAGGGACACAGAAAAGTGGGCATGGAGGAGGTGAGTGTGCTGGGGAGGGATGCAGTGATTTCTAGGTGTAGCCCTGTGAAGTGTTAACTGTAGCAGCAGGAGCAGCTACCAATCCCAGGCAGCCTGGATAGCTTCTCCAGTGAGTTGCTGTCAGGATCCTCTGCATATTTCCTGTTGTTGTCCATCTTTTTCTCTTTGAGTTGCTTAAGTTTGTCATATATGCTGAATTCAGATCCTTTGTTTGGTAAGTGACTTACAAACAGTTCCTATGGATTTCTAGCTTATACTGCATGTTACTTCTGGTACTTTTTGCTATAATGAAGTATTTCATTCTAATCAACTTTGCACCCCTTTTACTTTAACCTCTGTGCATTTTGTGTCTCTTTGGGAAATCCTTCACAACTTCCACATCATAAACCCTTGTAATGGTTGATATGTTGTGTCAACTTGAGAAGTTTAGAAGTTTAAGTGACTCAGCAGGGGGTCAGGGGCTTCACTTTGTAAACATTCTGAGCCTGTGTAAGAGGATGGTACAGAGATGGTGTGATTGCTACACTTGCCATTGGGTGGGGTGGTAGTGGTAGCCTGCTTACCATATAAGACAGGAAAAGAGGCTTGTTCTCTCTCCCTCCCCTTTTTGCTCTTGTTGCTTTCTCTGTCTTCTGCCACCTTGAGCTTTTGTGGCTGTGCTACACCACCCCGTTTGGGAGCCAGCTGATTACAGGCTGAAATCTCCACAAACTGTCAGCTAAATAAGCCTTTCCTTCCTTAATTTGGGGTGTCAGGTATTTTGTCTCTGCAACAGAAAACTTTGAGTAAGGCAACTTTGTCAAGGTATTGGGGGAAATCCTACTTATGCCTCTTCTTGCCTGTTGTTCCAGGGAGGCAGCTGGGAATGGATTTGGGTAGGGGTCTCCCATGTGAAAGGCGGAGGCCACCCCTGGTCTTAGGTCCAGACACTAGTTCCTAATTTTCCTTTATGGAATATCCCATCCTTGTGATAATCCTCAGCAAAGTGCTGATCAAAGTTACAGGCTACATTCTGCTGTTCTTTGGAAAATTAAGAAAAAAGTGCCATCCTTCATCTGGAATAAAGAGGGCTGGTAGAGCACTGTCCCCACTAAAGGTCAAGATGCAGTAGTATTAGCTACCCTGTGGACGCTGATGGTGTTACCAGGGCTCAAGGGAGCTATGGACTCCTGGAGATTCTTTCCAGGTAAGAATTGGTCAAGACAAGTACAAAGGGTAGCAAGGTTTTATACTGACATGTTCTTGATGGTTTGAACCACCAGTGGTACATGTATGACTGTTCCATCAAATGGCTTGCACCACTGGTTGGTCATATACAACTGTGCCGTTGGTGGCTTGCACCTCTGGAACTGACCAGTACTGCCTGATTAGACAGTTGTGCATGTACCACCGATAATTCAGAACCATCTTGCAATGAGAAATGAAGTATGACCCTGTTGTGAGTATCTTAAAGGTAGGAAGAGAAATATATTTTGTAGAGTGAGTGCAGAACAATTAAAAGTAGGAAAAATACTCTATGCAGGATGAGAGCAAGCTACTGAAAAAGCTTACTGTGGCAACAAGGTTAATGGTAGTTATCTTTTGTATCTCCCGTTTCTCAGGCTGATATCAGATTTAGGCCATCCTATCAAAAACCTGCTTGGTCTCATGCCAGAAAAATTGGAGATAGCATTTTCTGATTGGTTCCAGCCCAGGTATGGGGCTTGGTTGTATGGATCTCTGTGATTGACAGGTTATGCCTGCTTGCCCAGTCAGTTGGCCACACTGTAATGTCCTTGTGATACATAAATCCCCATAACTCTTTATGGGTTGCTGAGGGTGTGGCAGTCTGTATTTCATACAGCTACTTTTGATTGAAAAGGATTATAGGCCCTTATACGTTGAGGATTTTGTTTTTTCCAACTACCTTGGGATGTTGTTCACATGAGTTGAAAAATAAGATCTGTCAGAAGGCATTGAGAAAGGAGTCTATCAATCAAGAACTGTACAGCTACCTGTTCAATGGAGAAAAGCTTGGTAAATTTATTGTGAGAGTCATGGACTGTAGTGTGAATCACCATCTGAAGCCTTGAATGGGCAAACTTTACTGTTAGGTTGAGGATGCAGAACCTAAATAAGGAAAGAGGAAGAATATTTTTTGGTCTGTCTTAAAAATTGGACTATGACTGATTCAGGAAATAGAGATTTTCTTATTGCCTGTGGAGGAGAAAGCATGGCAAAGAGGAATATTAGACCACCAAGTTCTTGAGAGCCATAGTCCCAGAAAAATTACCCACATTGTGGATCTAATTAAAAACAGGAATCCCAGTACAGGTGCCCAGTTAAGGTGTGGTGGACTAAGGGTGATTAGTGATTCTACTTATCAGCACCCAGAGCCATACTGAAGTCTTGTTTTTTAAAAGAGCCTCAGGTTTTTCCAGAGAGTCACAGGAGTAACTTACTTTTGGGTAGTAACTTTTCTTTTCCTTAGACAGTTCAAGTGGGGCTTGCTTTAACCTGGAAGGATGAAGACTGCCCTTCTTGCTTCTCTATCAGCCTTTTGATTTCCTGAAGAGACTCTGGAGATGTCTCTTTTGTGTCTGTTGCAATGAATGACAGCGACCTGCCTGGGAAGATGGACTACCTCTAGGAGTTGTAGAATTTTCTGATTGTGCTTTATAGATGCTTGCTTATAAGTCAGCCAGCCCCTTTCTTTCCAGGTTGCTACGTGAGCATGAAGAAAGGCGGATTTGGAATCTGTGTACGTGTCTAGCTTTTGCCTTCTTCTAATATCAGTGTTCAAGTAAGGGCTGTGAGCTCTGCTTTTTGGTCAGAGGTCCCTAGGGGAAGGCATTTGACTTCAGTGACTTGTTGTAAACTGATAATTGCATAACCTCCTTTTTGATGTGCTTGGATAAAGCTTCTTCCATCAGTGAATCACCTCCTCAAGTTCCCCTCTGCTTATGTAGGTCTTGGAAATCACCTGTTCATAAGAGTGGCTAATCTCTGAGTAGGCACTAGTGAGGCAGGATTAAAAGTAGTGGAAGTCTTTTTGGTAACTTCAGAAGCGTCTAGAAGTTACAGTTAGCTGTTTCTGTGTCAACCACAGTTATCTTTTTGGCCCAAGAATATTCTTGACCTGATGGGGAGTCAGGACTTGTAATTTTTGCCCGAAGTTAGTTTTGTAGCTTCTTTTGTTAGCACAGCTCTAGCTGCTGTCACCCTTCCAGGTATTCCGTTATACCATGCATTATACCATCTGTTGGCTAACTAGGTCAGGGAGACCTGGTGTAGCCTCAACAGGTAAAATCCACTTTGGCCTTTGCCAGAATTGGAGGATTATCCCTAATTTTATTAGTAAATTTCTTCCTATTAAGGGAGTAGGACATTGTGGGACAGTTAAAAACTTATGGTTGAATATTTGAATTAACTTTTCAAAGCAAGAGTAAAATTCTGAGAGGGGCTACCTTTGACTCCAATTACTGTAGATCTAGAGGAGGATTTTCCAGAGAAGAAAGTTAACCACTTACCAATCTATGTTTAAATATGGGATGATGAAATATTGCATATTTTTTCATTAATTTTTATAAAATAACAGGAAATATAAAAACAATTTTATCCAATTTAATGTAAGAATTGGCTGGTTGGAATGACACCTGCCTGAGTGACACACAGGATAATCAGCACCTAAACACACTGCCAGTGTAACACTCAGGGTAGACTATAAAGTGGTTAAAACAGAAAAAGCCACTTTTGTATCTACAGTATAAAGAATTGAATTTGCTTGTCCATGAGGTCCTGGGTTACTTGGGGTTCCTCACAGAAAATTATGATCTCCATGGATGGAGCATTGTGGGTTGCCCCAAGCCCCTTCAGTATTTTTTATCAAAGTGGGAAGTGAAGGTTTTGACTGCTGTAGTCCTTCTTTGGGGAGCAGGGACAGTCAGTCCTCCAGTGCTATGACACATGGAGCAGGACCCAGGCAACAACTTGATATGGCTGGGTGCCCATGTCCAGTCTTCTTGCATTTAGAGCAGGGACTATTTCTTGGCTTTGGGTTGTCGTTATACAACTAGGGTATATTTAAAGCATTGTCAACTGTGACAGCCATAATTTTGGCCTTTTTTCTCAGCTTTTTTGATCCTTGTCTAGGTCCCAATTGTTGAACACAAAAAAGGCCATGAACAGGAATTGGGTCATAAGAGTCTGAGGGCCCATTTGAAGTCTGTGTAATTTTACCAAATATCGGGGGCTGCATGACTGGTGAAATACTGTCCCATCAGTACCTGTCCCTCCTTGGAGGATAGATCTAGGTTTGTATATTTACAGAAAACTTTCGATCAGTTGTGGAAGACAGCTGGATTTTCCTCTTTGCCCTGTGTAACCTCTCTCACCCTTTCATAATTAACAGGTTTCTTTTTTTTCTTTTTCCTTCTTTTTTTTTTTTTTTTGTGGTACCAGGGATCAAAGTCATGACCTCATGCTTGTCAGGCAGGCACTTACTTCACTGAGCTAACTCCCCAGCCCTTAACAGGTTTCTCAATGCATCTTTTAGCCCAATGATAAGAGCAGTTATCATTTTTAGACCTCATTTCTAGTCTCTTGTTAGTATTGTAGTCTCAGTTGGGCTTGGATAACAACTTCTCTGGGATGCTTTCCTTCTCTTGCTGCAGCATGTCATTCATCTGCCTATCTCTTGGCCTCTACAAGGATTGTTTTTCATCAGGGGTACTGCAGATGGTCAAGATAAATCTCATCACAGTAAGTCAAAAGCAAGGGTCAAAGTTTAAAAACTATTTGCAAATATACCAGAATCTTCTGAAAATTGGACTAGCCGTTCTTTGCACTGTTGGGCCACTGAAAAAAGGACCTGAGCAGGATGAGTTAGAAGCAGCAGCTCCACTCCAAGTATGTCTTGTTAAGCTCAGAGCTGCCAGGGGAACTTGAGAAGGGGCTGTGAAATACTGGGACTCTCTGAAGTGCTGGCCTCTGGTGGAGTTCTTGAGTCACTTGAAGAGAATGGGAGTGATTTACTGGCCTGAGGATTATAAGGAAGAGGTCAGGGAGACCACCCAGTATGGTTGTCTCTATTAAACTGGAGGGAGAGACCCATATGCCCCCTGAGAGAGAGAGCTGGGGGTCTGAGGACAGGATCATTAACAATATCAGTTTTCCTTTTCCTTAGGGGCCTCTTTAAATACCATAGTTCTTGGTCCTTTCCAATAGAAAGCCATAACATCCGGAACGTAATGTGCTTTACACCACTTTCTTTGGTTTTTGCAAAAAAGATCTAACTGAAGAATAGTATCATAATTTATTTATTTATTTTTTAAATTCTACTTAAAGAGAAAAAACAAAAAAGAAAACAACCAAACAAAACAGAAAAAGGGTAGCAACAATACAAAATTCCAAAGGCAAAAAAATGAAAGAACCACAATAACAACAACAAAACAAAAACAAAAATACTAAGAAATTGCCACTTGATAGGTTACATCCTGTCATCATTGGAAATAGTTGTTCAAGTTACAAAATTAAAGCACACAGAGTAGACATTCAAACAGTGAGACTATTAACACTTCTGCTCAACAATCCAACAAAAACAGTAATGTGGTCATCAATCTTACACACTTAAACATACATTCAGTTATATCCTTTAGAGTACTTTCTTTTCCCCTCTTTTATATATATATATATATATTTTTTTTTTAATTTTATTTTAAAGGGGGTAAAATTAAACACAACAAAACAGAACAGAATGGGGACTTAAGAAAGCATAAATTTCAAAGTTATACAACCAGGGATCTTCACTATCTGTCATATTGTCTCTTGTTTTCTTCCAAATGGTTGTCCATATCTTTGCATATGGGGAGCTCATACTAAATACCATAGCCAATTTTTTCACAAGATGTGTGTTAACTGGCTCCCACTTGCTAAGGGAGGGGGGACATGGGACAGGACGGACGACATGAGATGTCTGATTCTCAGCCTGCCTACTGGCAGGATTATAGCCACCCCCAGAGAGGGGAGGAGCGTTGTTCTCCTGGCACCCTGAGTCAACTGCATGGTGCAAGTCCCAAGGCACCAAGGTCTCTCCTTCAGGCCTCTGAAAGTCTGCCACACTTGCAGCCGCCTCCCAGAGAGGGAAGGAGCTCCTTGTTCTCCCAGCACCCTGAGTCAACCAAACGGTGCAGGTCCCGACGAGCCAGGGTCTCTCCCCTTCAGGCCGCCAAAAGTCTGCCACACTCTCAGCTGCCCCCCAGAGAGGGGATGAGCTCCTCGTTCTCCCGGCACCCTGAGTCAACCGCATGGTGCAGGTCCCGAGGCGCCATGGTCTCTCCCCTGCAGGCCCCCCAAAGTCCGCCATACTCACCTGCTATTTCTTTCTGATGAATTGACCATTACATTTCCAAAGTTCTAAAATGGCCAACAGACCACAGAAAGAATTCTCTTTAGGCTCCTGTTTGAAACCAGCAGCTATAGCAATCTGCTGGCCTTGCTTCAGGGCCATAGCATCATAATTTAGACTGCCATTTTTTACCCATTTCTCACCATCTCTTAGTTTATAGTGGACCCAAACAGTATTGCAGAAGACAGGTTGTTCTTTGTTCAGATTAAGGTCAAATTGTTTCCAGTTTTTAAGGATGTAACCTAATGGCAAGGTTGCTGGGATCTGCAGGATGATTCCCATGGCATGTCATGGGGTCTCCTAATTGGCTTTGCAAAAAAATGTTATAGGGTTCTGGGGTACTGTGGACTCCTTCAAGAGATTCTTTCCAGGTCCTATTGTCCTGAATAAAGAGTTGGTCAAGATAAAATCAAAAGGTAGTGAGGTTTTAGATTTATTAAAGGTAGGAAAAGCAATATGCTCTGCTTAGTGAGTATCAGCCAACTAAAGTAGGAAAAGAAGTATACTCTGGAGGGTGAGACCAGCCACTGAAAAAGCTTAATGGTCCATTGGCTTTATTCTTAATTCATTGTTAATTTAGGCAAAGAAACTACATGTTTTAAACATGGTTAGCATGATTATTAGAATATGTGTACAAATTCTAACTTAAATGTACTTTTTTTCCCTTTTTTATTTAAAGAGAAAAAAAGCAAAACAAAAAAGGGTAGAAATAATACAGAATTTCAAAAAAAAACATTAAGAAATCACTACTTGATAAATTACATATTGTCTTCTTAGAAATAGTTGTTCATATTACAAAATTCAGGCATACAAAGTGAACAAACAGGCTATAAACAGTTCTGTTCAACGATCCATCAAAAACTTGGTAATATGGTTATCAATCCCACACACTTAAACATACATGCTGTTATATGCTTTAGCGTATTTTCTTTTCCTCCTTTTGCTTTTTAAGTACATTGTCTGTTTAGTTATATCATGTTTCAGCTTGCTCAGTACCTTATTGACCTGTTTGTTATTTCCTTTTTAATCACCTTATATAATTCTGTTGTTTTGTTGTTGAGTTTCTCGTCATCCATGTCATATGGATCAGCTTTGATGGACTTGGGAGTTTTTGGAGGTATTTTGTTACCTTGTTTTCTCATGTTCTATTGTTTTATTTTATTTAATTTTCATTAACTTGGAGGTAGTAATATAAAACAAAACAGGATGGAATAAAGCCAATTGAGACAGTATAGTGAAATTGGCACAGAACATCACAGCAGGTCACCAGGACAACAATAATAGGCACCATTGTATATCTCATTATCTTCAAAATAGTTGTTCTTCTGTTAGGTACAGCAAAATCAAAAGAAATACACAACACTATAGAACACATCAAAACAGAATATTGAATAGAGCAACACCGTTAATCAAGACAAAGCAAAACGGCGATAAAAATATCTGCCTTCAGAGATAGTAGAAGGAAACTCCCCCCCACTTGCTGTACCACATATGGTCACCTCCCAAGAGATACCCAGATCCTTGGATCCCGATTGTTAGCGAGTGTGTGTGTGTGTGTGTGTGTGTG